>JAESVK010036808.1:890-13238 GCA_017140935.1 Hamamelis virginiana | reverse complement strand
CAAGTGGCAAGTGCGCAAGATAGCCATGATGGAGCTTCTCTCGAACCACCTACTCAAGATGCTTGGACACATCCGACAATCTGAGGTGAGAGCAGCCATAAAAGAGATGTACGAGCAATTGGTTAAGAATAACAGGGGAAGTGGTGCAGATAAGGTGTTTGCAGAAATAAATTAAGTAGTGGTTTGGGGACTTAATTCATAACGTGGTTGTTAGCATGCTTATAGGGAAGTGATATTGGGGTGAGGAAGTACTAGTGGAAGTTCGATTCCAAAAGGCGATTAGAGAATTTTTTGAATTTTTTGGGATATTTTTTGTGGCAGATCCAGGCATGGTGAAGGGTGAACAAGACTCTATGGATGTGATGTTGGCCATTGATAGTGTCGAAAAAAGGTAACGGATCGGTATTCTTGTGGTTCGGGTATCACGGTTGATTCGTGTTCTCGATTATTGATCGGCCCAAACAAGGGAGGTTATTTCCTTGTTCGTGATCAATATTTAAATTTATAAAGTACTCGTGCTTAAAACCTCAATTCGTTAGAAAAGTAATCAGTGCACGGGTGTCGAACACAGGGACTAATGGCTGAGTTACGAGAAGTTATTATGAATCCGATTTTAGTTACCAAATGATTTCTTGATTTGAAGAGTTGGTTGTTTATGAAAATTATGAAATTAACTGTTGATTAAATCAAATTAAAAGAAACCTCGGGTTTTGAATCCACTTTAGTTAGGAAATTATTACGCATATAATTAACGTTAAGGTTTCACAATTGTTTATGATCGATGGTGATCTAAACTACAAGAATAAATCATCAAAAATATATTACGCTTGTGTTCATGTAGTAAACTCATCCAAATAAGGCATAACCTGTCAAGCGAAACATGCACAGGTTATCCTAGTTAGGCATGAACAAACTAATGAACTCAAAAGTGTTCAATCAATACTTTTGCACAACCAATATGAATGGAATCACAGAAAACATTCATATTCAAATATAAAAGAATCATTAAAGAACGGATTGCATAAAATGGCAATCTCTCAAAGTTGTACAAATGTTATAAACCCATTACAAAACCTTAAACCCTAATACATGCATAACAAAACCACTAACCAAGCGTCATCTACACCCAAGGTAAGGAGTCTAGCTGCTCATAGTCGGGGCTGAATCACCGGAGGTCTTCTTTCCTTCCATGTGTAGCCAAAATCCCAGTCGAATGGTACGAGAGAGATGAGAAAGAGATCTGAGGGAATGATGAAGTGTAGTAGAGGCTATGGGTGAATCTGAGGCAAGTGGGAACCCTTATTCAAGCTTCTAAAGGTGTTTTTATAGTGTACCAGCCTTTCCCTTCGAGCTCTGCCGATTTACCATATCCAGACTTGCTAAAACAGAATTCTAAACAATTTAGGAAACTGCCCGAGCTCAGACCTATCGATAGGCCTAGAGCCCTATCGATTGGCCTAGTGCCTTATCGATAGGTGATGTGTGCGGCTGTGAAAAATCTGCAGAACTTCAATCCTGAGAGCTGCCCTATCGATAGGGATGGTGTCCTATCGATAGGCTTGGGGTAATTTTTGCATTTTATCTTCGAATTTGCTGCTTTTCGTGCTCGGTGTTCATCCTGGCATGCTACCTTTGCTCCACTTCATTCAAGTGTTCTTTTTAAGTTGCTAAACTCGGTTTTTAGGCGGAAATTAACCTATAAGAGACAAAAGCATACATAAGACTAAAAAACCAACCAAATCAAAGTACTTACAGTGTAAAAATTCTCAATGTCAGCCTCGAATGCTGTAAAACGAAGCTTGATTGTGGAACAATCACACCCTCCAACTTTGACTTTGCTAGTCCCTAGCAAACACTGAAACAAGGAAAACTAAAAATAACAAGAAATCAAAATATCAAAGGAAGTAAATTAAGTAAAAGCCACTTTCGCGGGGAATCGCGATTGCATTTAGCGTATGCAATAAGCCTTTAAACCCCTAGGTTCCCCCTAGTGGACGAGTTATAGTTTCGTGAGGGTTTGCAGAAATGACGCCCATAAACATAATGTTGACTCTAAGGTAACTGAAAACAGATAAACTCAAATCTTGTCATTACAAGTCAAACTTCTCGAAAGGTTATGCAAGTTACTCCACAGAATAGGCATACATGGTACACAAATCGTCGAAAGACTGAAAATATAGTAAGTCCCGAATCGTGTGATGTGAAGTGAATCGAATAAGAATTATTTTCTCAGCAGAATAAGCCTATAATTCAGATCCTGTAACGAGTTTCAACCTCGAATCTCACCTGGATGGTCACTCTCAAAAATATTTCTCACGAAAGGTTAATAGATCCATGTAGTATCCCAATAAGAATCATATAAGTTCAAAACTCATATAATAGCACAAAGAATTAACAGAGATGAAATGGAATGATAATGCATGCATTTAAACAAAAATTTCAGCACATATATAATCATTTGATGTAAATGTGATCAAGAGAGAACATAGTGCAAAATTTGAATCAATTAGGACTTAATTTGTTTTATAATGACCTTGGTTACAAAAAAAGAAGGGAAACACCAATACGAAATGGCTTAAAACACTGTTCAGGTTACTACCCAAGCCATCTCGTTCAACCAAAATTGACTCTAAGACTTAATTAAACTGATAACTAGACAAACTTAAACTAAATGAACCAAAATCAACCCAGACTCAAACCCGACCAACTGACTACTCAGCCCCATCACCCACATCTTCCCGCTGTTCAACCTCAGCCCTCATTTCGTCCTGTGGATCTTCAGCTGCCTCCTCATCTACATGAGCATCCCCAGCTGGGACCTCAGCTCTAACCTCATCAGGCTCAGCAAATAGTGAAAAATCGAAAGCAGTAAGAGGGAGCTCCTGCTGGATACGCCATAAAGCTCTTTGCCTAGCGGACTGACGCTGTAGCTCAGCTCAAATCTGCTCATACTCTCTCATCAAGGCCTGCTACCCGTCCAACAACTGCCTCTGCCCATCCAACAACCATAATAACAAACCCTCAACACCGGAGGGATGGGCAGGTACAGTCTCAGGTTGCCCAGATGGCAATGTCTCAACTGGCCCTGAAGTAGTCTCAACAGGCCCAGATGGCACTGTCTCAGTAACTGCTGTCTGAGATGCTGGCTGTGGTAGCTCTGGTAATTCACCCCGACGCCTTGACGATGCAGACTGTGCAGCTCTCAAACTCCTCGTTAGTGTGACTGGAGTAATAGGTCCCTCTCCCCATAAACTCTGCTCGGATGACGTACACCCAGCCTCGATACATCGCTGTGTAATCATCTGGGGAAAGGGCATATTCTGCTGTGGCAGCGGGAACTGGATAAAGGAACGCATCTCTCTGAAGATCAGATGGGCAATATCAATCTCATCCTCGCCCATAAAAGCTATCAAGAGTCTGATCATGTCTAAATGAATGCTGCTATCTGTCCCTCGAGGTCTCAAGTTGCATAAAAGCAACTTGATCATCACAGCATAAATGTTCTTCATGGTGCCGCTCGTGAAGTTGCCCCCGGAGTATCGAGCTGGATCAACACAAACGACCTGAGCACACTGAGCTGGTGTCAAAAGTGGCTGATCGGCATCGTCCTCAGCAGGAGGAAAGGTGATGGAAGCAGGAACAGGGCGCTCACAACCTAAGTATTGTGCAATCCAATCCACCGTAAGCTCAATCGACCGCTTGCCCACTCGGGCAATAAACATCTCATCATCGCGGTCGTGTGGTCTCGCGACGGAATAGAACTCTCTCACTAAAGAGGGCTTATAACCCTTACCCTTCGTCAGGCTGTCAGATGTCTCCACTCAAGACGAGTCACAAGTGGTGTCTCCTCTAAAAATTTCGAGGCATCCACATATCTTTCCACATTGAATTTCTTCTCTTTTAGTATATCTGCTTAACTCTTGATATCAATTTTCTGTTTTTTCTGTGGCGGTGGTCTCTCTTTTCTGGACGTGCCAGACCATTTAGCGGGCCTAGATGTAAGGGGCTTTTTGACGCCCTCGGTGATGCCAATAGTAGGGTGCTCAGTGTCAATCTCATACGGATAAAAGAACTCACTGTCATCTTCAGACTGAGCCCTGGAACCCGACCCAAGAGGTCGTCGGAAAGTCGGATCAGAGGCGGACTCGCTATCTGAATCAGTGCTATCCTCATAAACCATCCTCTGATCCTTACCCACAGATGGGTTCTTCGTACGTGCTGGCCTAACCGGCGGTGCCTCTAGAATGACTGGCCCTGTTTCCGGCTGATCCGGTTGAACCACTACAGACTTGCCCTTATCTAAGCTCTGAGATGGTTGCTTTTGCCTCACCATTTTCAAACACCACAGTCTTATACAAAATATCCAACCACTAAAAATCTCAACTCAACAACAGCTGACTAACCACTCTAGTAATAAAGCAGCAAGACACAAAGGAACACAAATCTCCACAAAACTGCAGCACACCAAAACTAACTAATCTCCAATCGCAAGCCAGCGACTATATCTCTCCAAACAATACTTCAACGTACCCACAATCTAACACCTCTACACCGTGAACACACAAGCTACACCACTTCGAACCCAAACTTGATTGTTTTAATATT
Source organism: Hamamelis virginiana (assembly GCA_017140935.1). Classification (NCBI taxonomy): domain Eukaryota; kingdom Viridiplantae; phylum Streptophyta; class Magnoliopsida; order Saxifragales; family Hamamelidaceae; genus Hamamelis; species Hamamelis virginiana. Next base: position 8,633 of record JAESVK010036808.1, on the reverse strand, counting down.
CTTCACATGTTCATAACAATTCCAAAACAGAGATGACAATGACAAAACAAATGAGCTCTAACCACTAACCTTCAATATTCGCAAAAATCAACCATCGCACCCCTTATGTAAAGGAACCACAGTCAATCCACACCAAGTTCACCTCCAAATTCGTAGTCAAAGAGTTTTAATTTGGTTTGAATGAGGTTAGGGTTTGTAAGTGGTTTGAATGGGGTTAGGGTTTGTAGGTAGGAGGTCGGCGGTGCTGCGACAATGGTGTGTGTGCTGGTTTGAAGGTGGACGGGCGCGGGAAGAATAGAAGAAGAAGAAAAAGAAAGAAAAGTAAGAAAAGAAAAGAACAGGGGAGGGGGTCGGTTAAAAAGCCGTGTGACTTTTGGCTTTTAAATTTTTTTTTTTTGTTTTAATAATTTTTTTTTAAATTTTAAGTCAACCCTATCGATAGGGTTGAGGGCCTATCGATAGGGGTATGGCTCGGCCTGCAGGATTGAAGGACTGAGGGAGTTCTCTATCGATAAGGTCAATGACCTATCGATAGGCCTATCGATGTGAGTGAAGGCTTATCGATAAGGTAAGGCTCGGGTTGCAGGTGAGAACTATCTGAGAGGGTAACCTATCGATAAGTTTGAACCCCTATCGATAGGCTTGAAGCCCTATCGATAGGATGATTGAAAGTTCGATCAAAAACTGCATTTTTCCAAAATAATTGCCTCTTGCACCTCTTCCAAAGAAAATTGATCATGAAAATATCCCCAAGAAGCATTCTTCGAATGTGCACACCCATGGTTTCCTAGGTATATGAACAATTGGGATTGACGGCTCAAAACTGGGTACGAATGGGACGCGACTGACCTATCACAAACTACTGACATAAGGTTTACAGACTCTGAACAAAGGCCTAAAATCATATTCAAAACATGCTCCAATGTTCTCAATTGATCACAATGCATCAATGGTACACACATACTTAGTCAAGTAAAACTGCAATGCAAAATTCATGACAAACTATCAAATGAGCTGAAAGGAGCAATATGATTATTTGTGTCCCAAAATAACAACAATGGCTCAACATATGCATAAAAGGTTATAAATCTCCACTCTAAACTAGGATCATCGTCACATACTCATCTGCTAAAGAAGATATTCAAATCAATTCGTGCACGTGCAATATAATTAGGAACAAACCAATTCAAAGTCGGGAAACAATTGATGCACAAAGTATGGTATCATGGGTATTATGATGCACAATATTCGAGAAATTTTCATTAAAGACAAGAATGATACCCGAAAACAAAAACAAAAAATTTCATAGCTAACTGCAAGACATGAGGCCACATATATAATTAAAATAATGGAATCACAAAATGAAATGTATGTGAACTCCCACCCTCCAACTTAGATCCTATCATTGTCCCCAATGAGGAAGAATATAGAATTCAAGTCAGTGAGAAAATGGCAAATCAAGCAACTAACGACATGGTACTACTAAACATACAGATGCAAGGGTTTCCTCCCAAGAAGAGCTAAGTTTAACGTCTTCAGCCGGACGTGATGAGGGTCCTCAATTAAACTCGTAGGTGGGATCCTCAAGCTTCATGGACTCAACCACCATACCATCCCGAGTCGTATCCCCATTCCCAAAGCCCTCGATATAAGGCTTAAGCCTTTGACCATTCACCGTAAAGGATGAACCATCACGGGGATTGGTAATTTCAATAGCACCATGGGGAAAAACATTTGTAACCGTGTAAGGCCCGTCCCATTGAGACCTTAGTTTGCCAGGAAATAATCGCAACTTGGAATTAAAAAGCCAAACTCGTTGATCAGGCTCAAACGATTTACGAGTAATATGTTTATCACGAAATTCTTTCATTTTAGCCTTATAAATTTTTGAACTTTCATATGCCTCGTTGCGAATTTCCTCGAGCTCACTAAGTTGAAGTCGGCTGTGAGAACCTGCTTCCTTCATCTCAAAATTAAACTGACGAATAGCCCATAGGGCTTTATGCTCAAGCTCAATGGGAAGATGGCATGGTTTTCCATAAACGAGCCGGTAAGGGGACATGCCAATGGGGGTTTTATAAGCCGTACGATAAGCCCAAAGAGCATAGACAAGTCTCAAAGACCAATCTTTACGGTTGGGCTTGACCGTTTTCTCTAAAATATGTTTTATCTCTCGATTGGACACTTCCACTTGCCCGCTAGTCTGGGGATGGTATGGGGTCGCCACTTTATGGGTAATGGAGTATTTGGCAACAAGTGCCGCAAAAGGTTTATTATTAAAGTGTGAACCTCCATCACTAATGATAGCCCTAGGACACCCAAATCGAGAGAACACATTCTCCTGAAGGAATTTGAGGACAACCTTATGATCGTTCGTCCTAGTGGCAACCGCCTCTACCCATTTAGACACATAATCGACGGCCACAAAGATGTATTCAAAACCATGAGAGATGGGAAAGGGTAGGGATGTCAACGGGGCGGGTTTATCCGGGTACCCGCCCTGTCTCGCCCCTATTGGGAAGGGTTTGGGGTCATCCTAATAGGGTTAGGGGCGGGTTTGAGATTTTTTTTGAAAACCCTATAGGGTTTGGGATGAGGGCTTAAAACCCCGCCCCGCCCCGATTATATATGTTTATTTATTTTTATTATATTTATTTTATAGGTATTATACAATTAAGTTTCTCCTTAATAAAATGAAATTTCAATCATGCCCCTTAAGGGGTTTAATTTATTTTACTCTTAGAAGTGACAATTATCTTTAATGTTCATCGATGTATTTTGTAATTTATTTAGGTATTGAGAAAATTGAGAAAAGTATAAAGAAAATAGTAAATGAGACGGGACGGTAATGGGATGGGGTCTTTTAATTGGGAAGGAAATGGGATTCCAAATCCTGACCCATCACGGGTTTGGGACGGGAATGGGATGGGGTTTTCTTAAATGGGACGGAGTTGGGAAAGGGGTGACCCGTCCCAAACCCGCCCCATTGACATCCCTAGGAAAGGGTCCCATAAAATCAATGCCCCATACATCAAAAATCTCTACTATGAGAATCGGGTTCAGAGGCATCATATCTCTCTTAGACATAGAGCCCATCTTCTAGAAATTATCACAGGACCTACAGAAGTCCATAGCATCACGAAACAAGGTGGGCTAGCAGAACCCACACTGAAGGGCTTTAGTGGCAGTCTTTTTGCCACTAAAGTGTCCACCACAAGCCAGAGTGTGGCAGAACTTCAAGATATCTGGCACCTCACTCTCAAGGATGCATCGACGGATCACTTGGTCCGCACAGTACCTAAACAAAATAGGATATTCCCAAAAATAATTTCTAATTTGCGAAAAGAATCGATCCCTATCCTGTTTGGCCCAAGTAGAAGGTATAAGCACTGTAGCTAAATAGTTAACAATGTGAACGTACCAGGGCAAAGATACCTGAGAAACTGCAAATAACTGCTCGTCGGGAAAGGAATCCTGAATCGGAACTCTTTTTCAGTAGTGGTGTAATTCATTTGAGTATCATCAAGAGTTTTACTAGCATAATATATAACTCGAGGAAATTTGTCTATCCTTTGACCTAAAACAGCCCCTATAGCGTAGTCAGACGCATCACACATAATCTCAAATGGATAGGACCAATTCAGGGGCTGCATGATAGGAGAAGTGCTCAAGAGAGAGCGCAGTGTGGTAAAGGCTTTCAGACAAGCCTCATCAAAGACAAAGAGAATATCCTTGGCAAGAAGATTGCACAAGGGCCTAGAGATTTTACTGAAGTCTTGGATAAATCGCCGGTAAAAACCGGCATGTCCAAGGAAGGACCTAATCTGCTTGACAGTGGTAGGGGGTGACAACTTAGCAATTAAATTGACTTTCGTACGATTGACCTCAATACCACGATTAGACACCACGTGCCCTAAGACAATACCTTCACGAACCATAAAATGGCTCTTTTCCCAACTCAAGACCAAATTGGTTTCACAGCAACGCTTTAAGACCTTGGCAAGATTAGATAGGCAAGAATCGAAAGATGAACCAAAAATCGAAAAATCATCCATGAAAACCTCTAAAAAATCTCCAATCATGTCAGAGAAAATGGCCGTCATGCATCTTTGGAATGTGCTAGGAGCATTGCATAGGCCGAATGACATGCGCCTATAGGCAAAAGTGCCAAAAGGGCAAGTAAAAGTGGTCTTTTCTTGGTCCTCGGGGTATACTGCAATTTGGTTATATCCATAATAACCATCTAAAAAGCAATAAAAGCTCTGCCCCGCAAGTTTTTCTAGAATTTGGTCAATGAAAGGAAGTGGAAAGTGATCATTTCTAGTCCTAGAATTAAGTTTCCTATAGTCGATGCATACTCGCCACCCAGTGGTAGCTCGAGTAGGGACTAGAATACCCTCATCATTTACAACTACAGTGAGACCGGACTTTTTAGGCACAACTTGGGTAGGAGCCACCCAAGCACTATCAGAGATGGGGTAGATAATACCCACATCCAACAACTTCACAACCTCCTTCATGACCACTTCCTTCATGTTGGGATTGAGCTTTCGCTGCATTTCCCGTGAAGGCATAGCTCCCTCCTCAAGATGGATTCGGTGCATGCAAATAGATGGATCTATACCCTTAAGATCGGCAACCGACCACCCTATGGCTTGTTTATTCTCATCTAGAACTTTCATGAGCTTACACTCCTGCTCTACACTCAAATCAGAAGCAATGATAACCGGAAGAGAGTCATTAGTATCTAGAAACTTATACTTAAGATTAGCCGGTAAAGGCTTCAACTCAAGTTTCAGGGCAACCTCTAGAGATGTAGGCATGAAGGTACTAGACAATTGAGGCAAGGCCTCGACTTTAGGCTTCTAAGGTAGGTTGCCTAATGCAGGAGTTGACTCGAGAATCTGATTCACCTTTAGAATAGACTGGTCAATATCAAAATCTTCATAATTAAAATGTGCCAGACATGACTCTAAAGGATCCTGGGACAAAATAAAAGGCAAAGCCTCCTCGACTGCATGGTCAATGACATCTATAAACGAACACTCCTCAAAGTGATAAGGGTGCGTTACAGCATGGTACACTTGAAGTTTAGCTTTCATATTACCAAATGAAACTTCCATGATACCCGACCGACAATGTAGGACTGCATTTGCAGTCACAAGAAGAGGTCTACCTATGATGACAGGAATTTGAGGTCTAGTGGTATTTACAGGCTCCATATCTAGAACAATAAAATCGGGCGGAAAGACAAATGACTCGATCTTAACTAACACATCCTGTAACACACCCCTAGGAACCTTGGTCGACCTATCGGCAAACTGTAACACGGTGGGTGTATGCTTGAGCTCACCGAGCTCCATCTTCTCATACACAGAGTATGGAAGAATATTCACACTGGTCCCATAATCGATCAAGGCCCGGTTTATATAGTGACTCCCTAAGAAGCATGGAATAGTCGGAGTACCCAGGTCTTTACGTTTGACAGGGACGTGGTACTGAACCACAGCACTTGCCACATCCGAGAGGACCGCTGATTTAGCGAAATGCACACGCTCCTTGCGCTGCTGAGTACATAGGTCCTTCAAGAATTTGGCATATGAGGGAATCTGCTTAATGGCATCTAAGAGTGGTAGATTAATGTGCACTTGCTTAAAAACTTCTAACATCTCACTTAAAGACGCTCCCTTCTTTTTTCCTCTTACTAGCGCAACCAACGCCGATGGAAATGGAGCCTTTGGCACATAGGATGCCAATGGGTCATCAGAATTTGAGGGAAAGTTATCCCTCTTAGGCTCACTCATTACCCCATTCCCTTTCTCATTCTCACTCTTTTTCTTCTCACTCACTTCCCCAACCTTAGGAACTCTAGACACATTCCCATCCTCATTAACTCTCTCCTCAACCTTATTATCAACAACTCTTCCATTTCTCAAAGTAGTGACCGCTTTTACCTCCCCATGATAGTGAGAGTCCTGTGAAGATGAACTCTCGGCTAAGTGCACTCCTTTAGGGTTATTGATGGGTTGACTCGGAAGTCTTCCCTCCTCTCGACAGCTCAGGGTGGCCGCGATTTGCCCAACTTGAGTCTCTAACTTAGCAATGGATTGTGAATGAGAACTTAGGAGTTGACTATTAGCTTCAATGTTTTTCAGAGCTTTAAGAACTTGCTCTTCGAAACCACTACTCTTTTGGCTTTGAGGTGCTTGCGATGGGTTGACACTTTGGTTTTCAGATTGGGACTGAAGGTGAGGTGGTCTATAAGGTGGTGCAGCATTAGAATTTCCCCCTTGGAAGTTGGACCTAGGGGCTTGCTGATAGGGGTTACTAGACCCTTGGAACTGGTTTCCTGTCCCTTGGGAAGGTTGAGACCACCGCAAGTTAGGGTGACTCTTTCATCTCGGATTATAAGTATTCGAATAAGGATCATTCCTTGGGTTAGAGAACCCTTGGGCTGCATGGACCTGTTCCTGGACAAACTCAGGATACTGGGGAGCCATAGGACATGACAGAGTGTCATGACTATCATCTGCACAGATATCACACACCGCACTCACTGGAGTCACAGATGAAGAAAAAGTCCTAGGTGGTTGACCTTGAGCAGCAAGCAGTTGATCCATTTTCATAGACAATGTCGCCACTTGTTGGTTTATCACTGTGGTACTCTCTACCTCATATACACCTTTCCTAGAATTAGAGGTTGAAGATGAACCTCTATCATTATGATTCATCGAGGCCATAATGACATAGTCTTCACTGAGAATTTCAAATAAATCCCATGCTTCCTCGGCACTCTTCCTCAAAATCGCACCTCCACTCGCAGAATTCACTAGACTCTTATCTTTAGCACATAAACCCTGGAAGAATGACTGGACAACTTGCCAATCAGGAATACCATGATGGGGACACAATCGAAGGAGTTCCTTCATTTTCTCCCATGACTCATGAAACGACTCACCCTCTCTCTGAACGAAATGGGTAATAGCATACCTCATTTGAGTGTTACGACCAATAGAGTATAACCTAGCCAGAAATAATGTCTGAAGGTCAGACCAAGTGGTGACAGGCTCTGTGGTCCTAAGGGTGTTAATCCAGGTCTTGGCTTTATCTCGCAGAGAATACAAGAACAGAAGGAGTTTTATGGCATCAGCAGTGAGGCCCTGAATTCTAATGGTGGAACAAATCCCTAAAAACTCAATAAGATGATCGTATGGATTCTCCCTATCCAACCCATAGAAGGTCGGTAACATCTGAAGTGTGGCATGTTGAATCTCATACTGGACATTTTCAATATTGGGAATTTGAATGCAGGAAGGTGGAGTGAATGCACCAGGGATAAAGTGATCTCTAATCATCCTAGGTGCTGGCTAGACTTGCTGTGGAACTACAACAGGTCGAGGTGGGTCTTGTAACACCCCACACAGGGTAACCCCTATGCGGAAATGCCACAGTGACATAAAACACCAAGCGCTTATCTTTTGAGTAATTTCTTTTTAAAATTAACACAGTTTTTCAAAATACGCGTGCGGAAGTCTTTAAATATTTTTTTTTTCAACATCTCAACAATTAAAGATAGCGCTGAGTACTAGTTTGTATCCTGAGTACAGTCCCGTAATGTACCCAAATTCCAAAAACATCCATTTAGTTTACTGAGTTGGATAGAGTCTCATGCTGATAACGTGTCATCCTCTTAAAGAAAACACATAGCAGAAAAATAAACAAACACCAGGATTTACATGGTTC
>JAESVK010036780.1:0-18216 GCA_017140935.1 Hamamelis virginiana | reverse complement strand
TATATATATATATATATATATATATATATATATATATATATATATATTACATCGTTTTCTCATTAACATGGCTAAAAGTAGATCATTCCTTTCTCAAAATATACATTGTCTTAAAGACCATCCGAGGAATCTAAAAAAAGATCACATTTACTGCATTTGAGAAATATGAATTAACGTCACTAATTTATCTCGCTAATACTTGGGATTCTTGCCCAAATTATAGGAAAATTGAATTGAATATAAAATCAAAATCAAAAAAATCAAAATAAATACACACAAATTCCCACTATCCATGGGCACAACAAACAATCACTTGATCACTAATTTGTGCTATTACCAAAAAACTCTGTCATTCAATAACGATTACAAAAACTATAATAAACAATCCTCATTATAGTGTTTTATACAATAACAAAACATTGAAATTCATCCATAGTTTTTGTTCAAGATACCCATGTTGTCATGAAAATTCAATACAAAACATGATGAAATTGTTTAAAGCATGCTTGGATTTTGAGAACTGAACAACGCCGTGACCTGTAATATAATAAAGAGAACGTCACTTCTCAAACTATTTCAATGAATTATTAAATTTGAAATAATGCATTTCTAAAAATGTAAGTCAGCTACTCATACCCTATTGATACAATGAATACAGATCCCTGAAGTCTTAAACCGACATGAGAGGTTCTCCTTCCTGATGGTCCTTAATATCATGCTACTGGTCGGCATTATCATCAGAATTGTGTTCCGCACCTTCGTTTCTATCATCCCTAAGTAGTATGAAAATATAAATCAATAACAATAAGATATGGACAAAGATTGTTTACATTGTGAACTATATTTTGAAAAACAAATATATTATTTGAAACAATAGCAATACTAACTGCTGTTTTTGAGGGCAGCGGCGTGAATTGTGCCCTTCAACTCCACAGATCCCGCAAGCTCTACGGTTACTTGGTGTGGCAACCAACTCCCTTCTAGACTTCAAGTGACCACGCCATTCTTTCCGCTTCACTGGAAGTGGATCATTAATTGTTAGAGACACGCTCTCTATGAGTTGTGCTTGGGAAACTGATGAGGACTTAATTACCTCATTAATTCTTTTTTTAAGGTCCCTCATTCCATCCTTGAATATAGCAGCAATTTCATCAGAGAAAATACCATCATACACAACTTCCAAATATTCGTTAAGTAACTCAGCACGCCTTTTTTTCTTTCGGTCATCCCTTCCTAAGTAACCAAATAATTTCCAAAGTCTTCTACCTCCTTTAATGTTTTTAATTCATCTAGGTAGGATGTAAACTTCCGGCAAGTACAACTCTTGTTTCATGCGCAAGTAAGCCAATATGTGTCTGCATGGTATGCTTTCAGTATCGAAAAAAGGACAACTGCAAGTTGCCGATCCACGTACGACATTAAACCCAACCACCCTAATTCTACCACCTTCCCCTTCCATATGCTCTACCTTATAAGTTGATTCATCACCACCACCATTTTCACCAATTTCCTTGACTATATATGAAAAGCTTTTATTAAGCTCCTTGTGAATTATCAAAAATGTCGACTTAATGTAAATACCTGCCATTTGTTTTTCAATAGGCATGACACCACTAATTCGTGGAGTTTCATTAATGTCTATATGATCACATTCCAACTCATGGTGTTGTTGTTGGTGGAGTGCCCGATTAAACCTTACAACAAAATCGACAAGACTGGTCTCTCTAAAAACATACTTCTTTAGAAAATAGTGTCCACTTTCGGCCCTTTGTGAACTCAACATGCCGGCACTAAAAATATCCCTCAAATAAACGGGGACCCTGATCGTCTGGGAACAAGGGAGATTATTCCTTGTTAATGATCAAGATTAATATATTTATAAAACCGCGTGTTTGTTAATCTCAATTCAATTGCGATTGGTAAGCACGGGTGTCGAACCACTGGGAAATATGTAGATTTAAAATGAGAAACTATTAGATTTACTTAAAGTGAAAAAATAGTGTCAAATTAATTTGGTGATGAAAAGAGCTTCAATTGGGTTGAAGCAAAAGTACTGATTTTAACAAAGCTGATTAAAATGCTATTAATTAATGGAATGAGCGGAACTTGGGTGAGAAGTCCATTGAATATCAAATATGCAATTTAGTTATAAAATCCACGATATAGTAATTATGTATGGTGGTTCATCCAACTACAAGAAGGAATCCCCAAAAAGATGATGGATAACAGGACTGTCAGGTTTATCCTTGAAAAGGAATGGAATATCACTATCCACCTTAATTGGGGATAAAGCATACTAGTTTGTTATTCATCCCAATAAGTACCATTGCATAATTATATAATTGCAATAACAGATATACAATTATATTATATTATATTTAGCAATAGTGTGCGGTAAACCTTCACAACTATGCAATCACATAATACAAATAAAGGGATGTTTATAAACTAGGAATGTATAAAGAATCCAACTTCATCCTCACCCAAGCTTGGAGTATTAGCTACACATCAATGGATGAGAATATCCTTTATCCATGACAAGCTCTAAGGGGTCACGGGATGGAAAAATAAAATAAAGCAGAAAGTAAAGAACTGAAGGAAATAAAGAAAAAGTGACTGAAAGAAATAAAGAAAATGGCGTAAGTAAATAAAGAAAAGGGCTTAAGTAAATAAAGAAAATGACTGTAAAAGTAAAAAACAATTCTCAAGTGAGAATTGAGCCATGTATATAAAAGGAAAATAACAGAAATTAAAGTGCGGAAATTAAAGACTGAATAAGTAAAGAACAATTCTCAAATGAGAATTGAGCCATGCATTAAAGGAAAAATTGCAAAAAAGTAAATAACAGAATAAAAAGCAGAATTGAACTGTAAGATAAAGTCTATTGAAATTGACAGAGTAATGATTCAAAGCAGAAGTCTTGAACCCCCTTTAAGTCACACATACATGTGTATTTATAGGATGATTTTACAAATGACCAAAATGCCCTTGAACTATCTCAAAATATCTAGAATAGCCCACAACCGCCTCATGTCTATCGATAGCGAAGTTTGGCTATCGATAGCGAGACTTGGCTATGATAGTCATGTTGGCTCTTGCTTTGAAAATGCAAAAATTCTTCTGCAGCCTTTTCGCACTTCATCGCCTATTGCTGAACTTTTATGAAACTTTTATCATTAGTGACGATAAGCAAGACTTCCTGAGTGACGACTTCGCATTTATATAATCTGCACAATTTTCTTATAAAAGAGAAATTAATCAATTTATACATAATTTATACAAAACAGGATATTATTACTCAACTATTTATATAAGAGAGCACAGTAATACCATAGTTTGAAAGCATGATTGTGATATAATCAGACCCATTTTTCCTGCATTTCAAACAAACCTTAAAGCCAACTGTCACCCCAAAAACAACCCTCATCCATGACACTATTCCAACTAGCTAAAAACTCCTCCTCGGTTTCTGATTCGTACACACATGCTTTGAACTTAGGAAAAAAATTTGGAGACTTTATACGTCCCAACTTTATTGGAAATTTCATCATGATATGCCAAATGCAATACCAATGGTAAGAACCATCGAGGAGTGATGATATGACATTTGTCATAGCCAAGTCTTGGTCTGTGATGATCATATGAGGAATGGGTGCATCCATCGCTTTTAGCCATTGCTCAAAAAGCCATTCAAAGTGTTTGGTTTTCTCCCCATTAATGAGCCCACAACCAAAGAAAATTGTTTGCTCATGATGGTTTAAACTAAATAATGGTGCAAAAACCAAATCATACTGATTTGTGCAGTAAGTTGTATCAAAAACAACAACATCACCAAAGTAGAAATATGCCTTTTTGGATGTCGAATCCGGCCAAAAATATTTTGTCATCCTATTATCCTCATCTTTTTCATATTCAAAGAAAAATGAAGGGTCTTTATCTTTTTCATTGGAAAAATACTGAAACAAAGTATTTGCATCAACTCCCTTGCATTCTTCTCTCACATCCCTCTCAACATTCCTCAAATCTCGCTCGATAAATCATAAGTTTTTTACACCTCTGGCTTGAATACTCATAATTTCTAATTGCGTACACGTAGGAATATTGGCATCTGCGAATTGCGAAGCCAAATTCCTCTTTGCACGAGTGACACCACGGTTGCTTGGAAGAAGGTGCTTTTTTGATAGGCTAGTTAATTCATGGTTGTGTTCCTCAACAAATGTAGAGATGGTCCAACTAGAATTTTCCATCTCTTTTTTCAAATTAATTCTTGTCTTACACCCAACTCTCATGGTCCCTTTATGTAACACCCCACATAGGGTAACCCCTATGCGGAAATGATACAGTAACATAAAACACTAAATGCTTATCTTTGAATAATTGAGTTTAAAACAGTTTTTCAAAAGTACACATGTGCGGAAGACTTTAAAATAATTTTACAACAACTCAAAAATTAAAGATAGTGCTGAGTACTAGTTTGTATCATGAGTACAGTCCCGTAATGTACCCAATTTCCAAAAACATTCATTTTAGTTTACTGAGTTGGATAGAGTCTTGTGCTGATAACGTGTTATTAACTTAAAGAAAACACACAGCTGAAGAATAAATGAACACTAAGATTTACGTGGTTCGACAAAATTGTCTACGTCCACGGTGAGTCATTTTTATTATTGAGAATCATTATACAAGAATACAATATCTTCTTTTCTCAACACATTCAGAAATATTCACATCCTTCCACATTCTCATATCTGTCAACAAATTTTGTCATCAGCTAAACATCAGATAGCAAAATCATCATATCTGTAATTCATATATATATATATATATATATATATATATATATTACAGAATATATCCATTACTTTTTCACAATAAATGATTTCACACTACATGTATGCTTTATGCATATGACAGATATACGATGCAATGCTTATACAGTCATACCTGTCATTTCCTATATTCTGCCTTTACTGCAAAACATCAAACATTCACACGGATGGTAACCTTATTTTAGGATTCACAATCTCACCACAATGGATGGCTACCTCATTTTAAGGTACACAACAATCTACCACAACAGCATCCCCACCTTTTTAGGATGTATATCACCCAGTCCCCGCCTTTTTAGGACCTAACGCGACTGTCACTTATTGACAAGAGGATTTACTTGCTGTTTTTAGCAAGGGTGATATATTAGTGCACTAACTGTTTCCAGAATCTTTTGTCCATCGATGGTATCTCAACTCCTCGTTTCCACAGTTAAATAAATAAACACAAATGCATATGATTTTCTATGCAATATATCTCACATGTAACTATGTCTCATGCCAGAAGCAATTATTTCATGCAATACATATGGCATACATCTCATATCAACAGTTCATGTAAGTCAATTCATGCATACATTTCATAGCATATCAACTCAACATATACCTCATATCAATAGTCATATCAGTGATATACATATGAATTATTCTGCTCACTCAACTTGAGCCACCACATGTAACTGTGCTACTGTAACGTCCCGTACCTCTCCAAGTAACAATATTGTCCGTTTTGCCTGTACACGTAACATGCGCGCCCGTACACGCATATTCACATAACAAACGCACGGTTTTATTTTCTCAAAATGTATTGTTACTAGGAAATGTATGAAATTTACTTATAAGCCCAGTCACTTTCTCAAAACATCACCACCACATGCCATATGCCAATTTTTTATGTGCAATAATTATGGCAAATATCACATGCATATATTTTATGCATAACAATTAACATGCTCCATATATATACATCATGTTATTCATAATAAAAGTAACAGCATGTTATCAACTTTATAAATATCACATGCATATATCAACAATTCATATATGCCAATATGATTTCCATAACTAATCATCGTGATTTTTATAAAAATCAATTATTTATGATTTTTAACTATATTCCAAAGACTCACAATTGGGAAAATAGTTAATTTTCCATCCACATGAATTTTTCTATAAAATAATCCATTCTAGGACACTTGTTTGATTTTTTTAGAATTTATCAAATTTTATTAGCTTAAAAAATCATACTAAAATAGTCAAAATACAATGAGGTTGCATGGTACGCCTTATGGTGCACCTTCACTACGCTCCATAATTTTCTAGGCTCTTTCCTGTATCCCAAACAACAACTTTTGCACCCATTTATATCAATTTAATTTAATAGGATTTTAAAAATAATTCCATGTCAAAATGATAGCCAGAAGTGCTAATTTGCAAATGATTTACCATGCACATTCACCATACAAGATCATGCATGCACACTCGCGTACTACATCAATATTTTTCATCTTTTTGGCCAACTTTGCACAATTATATCTCCTTCGTTTCTTATCCGATTTGGATGATTCAAGATATTACAGAATCTGTGTGATACAAGCTTTCAAAATATAATGGTGGTGTATAACACCTCCCATCCGAACATATTTAAAAATGATGCCAAAGTAGGCTAGTTAATAAAATTTCATATTTTTCGGCAACTTCGTTTCTCAATTTCTCTTATAATTCACATCCAATTGAAGTGATTCAAAGTTTTAAATTCATATAAAATCAATTTATACCATATATGTAAAAATCATAATTTTTCGATATACTGTGAAAATACCCCTTGTGCCTACTATTAAAGCTTCATGAAAGCTCTCTCTCTAGAAATTCTCATTCACCCATAGGTCTTTTTCCATGATTCTTATCTTTAAAAATCCATAAATTCAAGCTTTACAACATACTCAAAATTTTAGAACTTTCGGACATATACACAATATACTACAAATTTTCAAAGTTTCAGTATTACTAAACTTCAGAAAATCATAGAAATTAATCTACTCAACAGAAAATTTCCAAATTTCGTACACATGCTTCTGAGTTGATCTAGTTTATGGGAAAAATAGTCCCAAGGTTACAGTTTTTTTTCATTTTCATATAAAATAAAAACCCAAGATTAGAAATCCCCATTGATATATATATAAGTCATTATTGCATTATTAAATCATACCATATTCCGTTCCAAAATTGAAATATAATTAAAATAGAGAGAGTATCTCACCTCACTAAGATTTAACTTATGAAATAAAATTACCAATTACTCTGTGTTTGTGCAGCTCCCTCTTCCCCTCAGCTTCTCTTTTTCTTTCGTCTCTATAATTCTCTACTTCTCTTTCTTTCTATCATTTTCTTCTCAATATCTCTTCTCCTCTTTCTTTTTAATTCTCTTGTTTTTCTTTTCTATCAAAAACAGAAGATATTCCCCCTTGTTTTCTTCTCTTCCCCCTTTTTATCTCTCGCTCTCCATCTCAATTTTCTCTCCACTGGATGGAAAGGCGAGTAGGCAAATGCAACTATCATTCTCCTCTACCTCTACCAGTCTCTTTCTCTCTAGCCTGACTAAATAGTAAGCCAATTGTTTATTTGAAGATTATCTCAATTATAGGGCCGACAAAAGTGCATGAGGTTTTTCCCACTAAAGTTCATGCAAGTGGCCAGGAAGAGTTTGGATATTCAATCATGCTACTCATCCCAATTCTATAATGCAACAAAAACCAAATGTCACATATTTTGGGGACATGTGGTATTATCCAACTTAAATAAATGCATGGCTTTCTTTCCTTTTCTTTTTCTCTTAAACCACTTCCCTTTTTTTTTTACGACCTTGTCTCCTTATCCTCCCCTTTTCTCTCAAATCATGCAACTAATTTATAAACAATAAAGCAACAAGTAGCTAAAAGTATTAATTAATGTATAAACTACACCCAAGCCAGTTGGGTAGGGGTCTCACACTCTATTCCTTTTTTCCCCTTCAAGTGTAGTGTGACCCTCTTTGTTACAAACAAGCTGCCTCCAACACATTTCATTCTCCCCCTTACGTTTTTTCACTACATTCAATTCTAACACTAAAACCAGCAGCCTTGGCATAGTCATGATAGAAATTATGTGCATGTTCCAATAAAGTAAAATGTTGACCTAACGTGGGTCTGTTCAACTCTTCAATTTGTGGAATAAAAGAATACTCACTACTTCCAGATTCCATCCTAATATTTGAAAATTATAAATTTAGCAAATAATTAAAGGGAAAATGATCAATTACCCCCTATGTAGGATCTTATTTATCAAGAAGCCCAATGAACTTGAATCTATACCAATCCCCCCCTACAGGTCAATTTCGGAGTCAACTTTGAATTCTAGTTGTCTATTATACCCCTTCCTTCTTTTTAGCAAGTTTTTAAATTTTCCATATTAATGATGGGCATTTATTTGAAATTTATGCAGCTAATTATTTGGATATAGAAAGTTTTTTTGAATTCAAATCTCTTAATCTCAGCCGGTATCTTTTTGTTTTGTTGGATATGGTAAGTTTTTTTTTTGAATTCGAATTTGGGGTATACATTTTGAACGGGATATCATCAGCCGGAGTTCATTCCTTTTCGCATTTTCCGGTGTATATTTTTCATTTCAATCTAACGATTTTTTTGATTCCAAAGTTCTTAGCATTTTATATTAATCTTAGAGTGCAGATTATTGTTTACAGGATATTGTTTTTGTTAGTTCCATTTTTTTCCAGGCTTTAAACATCTCTGGTGTCAATTTATATAATTGACTCCGTTCATCATTCTTCTCCGGCAGGATTTACAGTTCAGGTAAATCTAAGTTTCTGTTTCCTTTATTATATTTTTATGCTCTATAAGATTAGTAGATTTAAGTTAATAACTTCCTTTATTATTTCTATCATCTCTTATTCTCCAAACATGAATATATTGATCATTTTTTAAGATTTTTTGATCATTGATCACCTAATTAGAAAACAGGGTCTCGGTTACAAAAAACAGAGACCTATACAAACTTTTCTATAAATGCTTTTTTAAAACATGGACTGCTTATTAAATGTATACATTAATAATAGATTAATTTTTTTTTTTTTCTACTTTCAGGTTTGATCGTTCATGAAAAATTTCTTATATTGTATACATATACTAAACATTTACGTTGTCTGGTGAATAATTTTAGTTGACGTATACATAAATATAGACATGTATACATACATGACTATATTTATAAATAATGAAATCTTTAAATAAGGTCGATATATTCATTGATGTATACATAAATCATTCCACGTATACATATAAAATGCTGTTAAATTTATGATAACTTTCAAATAAGTTTAATGTATACATCTCCGGATATTTTTTTTTTTTAATACACTTGTTGATTTTTTATTTGTTATTTCAGATGGATTTGAATACGTCAGTTTTGCTTTTATGTTAATTCCTTTCCAAGACCACATTATTCCGGGTTGACAAAGTCGAACCAAGTCATGGGAAGTTAGTTGACCATTTATGTATGAAATGGTGCAATCTTGATCGTTTTTCTATCAAACTGAAATATTCTTTACCGGGTCATGATAACTGCATGCTTGATGACGATGATGATTTGGATAACTTGCTGTTTGTAGCTTCACATATGCAGATTTCAACCTTTGATGTAACTGTGATTACTGATATTGTTTTAGATGATAACAGTGAGAGAAATTCGTCTTCTGTAGTTTCCCATTCAGAGTTCATTGACACTTGTGCGCCAATTGTACCTGAGGTTGATCGTTTACCAAATTATTGCCCTCACAAGAAAAAACCTCTTTTATCCGATCATTGGGCTTTTGGTATTAAAGATGTCGGACAATGTTTTGATAGCGGTGCAAATGAATTTCGTTCTACTCTTTGCAAATTTGCTGTCAAGCTTGGGTTTGACTATGAATTTGTGAAAAACGAGCCTAGGAGGATCACTGTTGAATGTGCTCTACGTGAGGAAAGAAACTGCAAATGGCGCATTCATTGCTCCGGTGAAGAAGGGGACAAGATTATCCAAATCAAGACGATGAACAAAGTTCATACATGTGGAACGTATATTCTTACCAACAAGAATAGGAGAGTTTCCGCTGACCTTGTGTGTGAGTGCATTATTGATATAGTTCGAGTCACTCCTGACATAAGTCCAACTACTGTTTTGAAGTACTTGAGATCGGACTATGGGATTGATGCTACATATCGTGTAGCTTGGTCTGGTCTTGAAAAGGCTAAATGTGTTTTATTTGGGGACGAGTCAACTTCATTCAACGAGTTACGGTGGTACATTGCCGAAGCATCTCGAAAGAATGTGGGAAGTTTCTTTAAACTTGAGTTGGATGAAAATGAAACACGTTTTAAGAGATTATTTTTTACCTTCTATGCATGTATATATGGTTTTAACAATTGTAGGCCAATGTTGTTCATCGATGGTACATTTTTGAAAGGAAAATACAAAGGCATGGTATTGTCCGCAACTGCCAAGGACGGGAATAATGGTATTTATATATATTTTTTAAATTTTTAATTACTATGTAGACTTTGTTATTGATAATTTTCCGCATGTATATATGTCTCAGTTGCAATATATACTAAATATTTGATAATAATCATTAAATTTGAGATACAAGTATTTTTTCATTTTATTTAAATAAATCTTTTTTTTCATTTGCAGGTATATTTCCTTTGGCATTTGCAGTTGTTGATGCTGAAAATGAAGATAATTGATCTTGGTTTATTAAAAACCTTCGAAGAATCATAGATGACGAACGGGTGTACACCATTGTTTCTGATAGGCATGGAGGTTTGGTTGAAGCCGTCCCTAGAATGTGGCCTGACTGTCACCATGCATTTGTATTGTTCACTTGAAGAACAATTTAAGAGACAAACTAAGAAAGATTAAGGGTGAATCAAAGGAAGCGATCGTATCCAAGTTTGGAGATTGTGCATATGCGCCAACAGTTGATTCGTTTAATCAACATATGGAAACTTTGAAGGCATACCGTTGCAAAGAAAAAATTAATCCTTTCTTGAATGATTTGCAGAACCCTAAGCACTGGTCCAATGCCTTTTTTGAAGGTTAACGATATGGGGAGATGACTTCCAACGCTGCTGAATCGTTCAATGCGTTCATAGGGGAAGCGAGGGACAAGCCTGTGATGAAGCTAGTTGATACAATTCGTTCAAAAATAATGGTGAAATTAGCGGATTCTAGAAAACAGTCATTGAGTTGGAATTCTGTTGTATGTTCAATTATTGTGGAGAAATTGCAAAAAAATCTTGAGGAAGGTAGGACATGGGAAGTTAAAGTTGCAAATCTTGATGTTTATGAGGTGTGCTCATTTCCATCAGTCATAGCTGATATAGGGAGGCGTACTTGTTCTTGCTACCAATGGCAATTGAATGGTATTCCTTGTTCACATGCAGCCGTTGCCATTCAGAAAAGTGGAAAAAGCTTGGATGATTTAGTAGATCCTTTTTTTTATGTTTCCACATATCGTGAGGTTTATGTAGAGACAATTTACCCCGTGCCTTCCATTGGTCAACTATATTGGTCGTGCAATGAAGAATTTATACGTCCGCCCAACAGTAAAACACAGCCTGGTAGGCCAAAGAAGAGGAGGTTTCGTTCCAGAGGCGAGAATGTTAGAAATATTACATGCGGGAGATGTGACAAACCAGGAAACCACAACAGGAAAACTTGTAGGGCGCCTTTGTTTGATCAATGAATTTTGAGCAATTTATGTTTGAATTTTTAATGTTATTTGCCAATAAATAATTTTATTTTTTTAACATTATTTGCATTTTGTCTTGCATATATATCCATGTATCTTATTTTTGGGTTTTGGCCTCAAAAGTTACATTATATTAGTCCCGTATACATTCAATTATGGTTGATGATAGGTTTTCATTAAATTTGTGGTTTGGTTTTAAAACATTTTATTTTAAGTTGGTTTTATTTAGCGGTTAACTATTACATATTATGGGTTTTTAAGATACTTTATCATTTTTTTACGAATTAAACATGTATTTTCATGTCAATTGAAACCTGATTTTTACGATAATTCTATGAGATGGTTAGGGTTGATTAGTAAGGTAGGGTAAAGTGATTTTTTTGCTTATTTGGCATTTGATGAGGCTCATGTATACATGGTGCATTGACCAAAGCATTGATTTGG
Organism: Hamamelis virginiana; assembly: GCA_017140935.1. Lineage (NCBI taxonomy): Eukaryota > Viridiplantae > Streptophyta > Magnoliopsida > Saxifragales > Hamamelidaceae > Hamamelis > Hamamelis virginiana. The sequence continues at coordinate 6,162 of JAESVK010036780.1, read as the reverse complement.
CAGTATTCAATATACTGCACAAATTCATTAGAGGAGAAGGTCATTTTTTTAAACAAAAAATAAGGTGCACAAGTTTATGTCAATTTTTAATGTATACTATTACTTATTTGATATGTAAACGGATCTGAATTTAAAAGTGTGTATATACTATGCATTTTTTGGCATCATTATGCATTTTGATTATCAAATTCCAAATTTTTACACTCATACCATAAAAACCCCAAATCAGTAATATGGAGAAATAAGGGTTTCAATCATAACTATAGAAAATGCCTATTTAACCCATATGGTTAATATCACAAAATACCAAATTTTCATATCCACATTTAACACCAACCAACTAAATCACAAAAAAAAAATTGTTAAAACAGACAAATATTATTTTTTCAGTCAATTTATATTAAGAAAAAAAACTTAAAATTCATCCAAGTCATTGAGTTAAGCAAAATCATCATCTGTAGATCTATGTTCTGTCCTCTTGAGCTTGTGTGCTGGCCAAGATCTCAATGGATCTTCAACAAATGTACTTATCATTTCAGCACGAAACTTGCGCACTTCTGTAATTGAGAACTTTTCAGGTAGTATGGTTCGTGTAGTTGGTTCCGGCATATTTGTTGAATTAGCATTGAACACAACACCTCTCTCTTCCCCATGTCCATGTTCACTTAAATACTTCATATACATGCACACGAACACTCCACAGTCCAACCTTAACAAATTTATGAAAAGCATAATAAGTCAGTAATACATCATAAAATATATTGAAATATGATGAATTTATGTATACATATATGCATCACAACTGTATACCTGAAAATGTTGAAATATATATACATATATGAAGCTAATTAAAAAAAGAAAAAGGCATTTATGAATTTTTCATGTATACATTCGTAGACTACAAGTGTAAAACAAAAAATATAGTTACGATCCAAATATTTGTTGCGGGTTTTTAAATTCATTAAAAATTGGCAAAAACTCCTTTGTTCCATCTAGCTCTTCAGAATCATGACAATTGTAGAAGTCTTCAACATAAAATTTCTGTACAGTTAAAATAAAAAATTTATAAATCATACATGACACTTATTTTTTTTAAATAAAAATTTTGGAAATGTATACACAGTAATGTAATTATTCTTACCACAGTCCCACAATTCTCAAAGTAAGTGTCCCTTGTTCCAGTTGTTCTTGGCAACAAAGAATTGTAATGATACCATTCTCCATTGGTTTTATCAAAGAGTAAAAGTGTCCAATGGAAGTTATTGTGGTTCAAAGGGAAAAACAATAAGTCGAACCCCTTCGCTGCTCTTTCCAAATGTCTGTTTACTGCATGTTCTTCCCTATCCTTATTCTTGATATCAAACATATCCTATTCACAAATATATCATATTAGATTTCGATGAATGAATATAAATAAATCAGAAAATAAAGTATACATTACCAAAGAGAAGCAAGGGAAAAAATAAGATTTATTCAACAGGTTTCCTTTCCGATTATCCAAATCTGTTTGCTTGTCAAACAACAGTCTTGCGTATGCATCAATTACCTTCAAAAATTCAACAACATTTCAGTTAATATGAAAAGTTGTCATATATGGTTTCGTTCTCATAAAAATGCTTTAAGTTACAACTTCATAACTTACAAAGTTTGATAATTCACTCTCTCGCAATAGGAAATTGATATCCTCTAATGAAATGATCACTTCATTGGATCCTGCTGACCAGACTGTGGACCTGTTTGGACACAATAATAAAGCACAATTAATTATGTAAGCATCTAAACTCCTAATTCAATATATTTTCAAAATATGATTGTGAAATAACTTACATCAACCCTCCTTCTTTATATATATTCTTAAGCTTGTCCCGTACTCTTTGGTTCAACAACTTTGCAATTGCGGTTGTAAGCACAAACGGAACTGTTTTTTTTTCTTTTATTTTTCCATGGACATCATCTTCAGATTCATCTATGTCAATTGGTTCTGGTTGTTTTTCTATAACTGCGAGCTCTTTCCCTGATTGAGGACTTTGCTTCCTCTTATGTTGTTTTCCTCTATTTTTTTCATATGTAAAATCCTTCAACTCCACATTTTTAAGGTCTTTTTGCTTTATTCTTTTAACAAGGGATGAAGGTGTCACTGTCTTCGCTTCTTTCTTCTTATCTTCATTACTTGACACCTTTTGTTTCTTGGTCATACTTTCATTGACATTGTCCAAATCTTCAATCTCTGAAGGAGTTTCTGGTTGATAGAAATAATAACATGCATAAACATTCATGTATACGTGGAATTCAAGGCAGTCTAGGATTTATGTAATTTCAGGACTCAATCCAAATAGAATGTTTATATGTATGTAATAAACATAAATTTGGCAAATTAACCATCACATAACCTCATCTTACAGTCCTCTATAAAAAAGTTTACTTACCCTAACCATTCATGTATACATGTTATACAAGGCATTATATGAAATATGAAAACTCAAGGCTCAATTCTAATAGGATGTTTATATGTATACATTAAACATAAATATCCCAAATTAACCAACACATAACATCATATTACAGTCCTCTATCAAAAAGTTTGATTACCCTAACCATTAGATATGTATGGGTAAAAAAAAAAATTCACTTCAGCTATTATTAATCTTTCATATTACATCCCCTAACCCTTCTATCCTTTATACAAATCTCAAACAACCCAAATTTCTCAAACCTAATTTCAAGTATTGAAGGGTGAAAATTTTAATGCAAAAAGTATTCATTACCATCACACAACTAATTTTCATTAATGTATACATGTCTTCATAATTAAATGTATACAATTTTACTCATTTGTCAGTTATGCATAGTTCAGGTAAATTTTATAAGACCAAAGTTCTCTATCACCAAAAATCATCTTAAATAGGTATACATATCAAAAAAATATTAAGACAAATATGAATTAATGTTCCTTTATGAAATGTAAGTTAAATATAATGATCAATAAACTAAATTGTAGATCATACATTACCTTGAGGTTTTTCCAGCTTTTTTGTCAGATCAGAAATTATATCTCTTTGATCATCAATCATCTTATCTCTCAACAACAACAAAGCTTTAAAATCATCAATGCTTTCCATATGTTCCTTTCTCATTAACTTGATTTTCAACTCCAATTCATCTATTTTCTTATCTCTGATGTCACATGCAATCTGTGTGACATTATGAACTTCCATTTCCAATATTTTTTCATCATTTTTTCTCAGTTCATCAGTTAGAGTTCTGATTGTTGCTATCTGCGCTTCTTTCTCCCTCCTCAACCCATCAATAACTTCTTCCAAACTACTAATTTTTCTCTTCATTTCCTCATATCCTGTTTTTGTGTTGCATTTGTCTTGGTAGTCTTCATCCACTGTGCCCTTGAATGAAACTAATGCCGAACATGATATTGGCTCAATATCAAAGTCGCTTTCTATCTCCTCCTTTATTTCTTTATCTTCTTGACCTTCATCTTCTTCAACCTTTTAAAGTTACAAACATGAAAAAAATCAGTCATATTTAAAAGTATACATGTATACATGTATACAAAACATTAACCCAATCTATTTTGAATTAAATAATGCAGATTTTATACCATCAACAAACCGCGCTCGCCAACTTCCAGTGCAGCCATAGATGCATGCACCATTCGTAAATCCCATTTAACGATCAGAATATAATTTTGATTATATTCTTGTCTTGGCTCAACGATATTTAAGTGCTCACATACCCAATACTGCACACAAAAAATCATAAAAATTTAAGTAGACAACTTGTATGTATTTGAACACTAATCTATAACATAGAAAAAAAGATTGTTTTATTTCACATTATCACTCACCAGAATAGAGATTGCACAGCCAATTACTTTCTTTGGTATGTTTACATTTTCAGAAATTGAGTCCATAAGAAAACCATGGATCCTTGCACTCCATGTGTATTCCTTAATTTGACTAAGATCTTCCACATAATTCAGCATATCCCAACCAATGTTAGGTGCTGTGTTGGTGAAGAACAAAGAAATCAAAGTGTGCAACACTAGAAGCCTTGCAAAATCTTCCCTGTCTGTTTTTTTTTTTTTCCAGCAGCTGCAAGCAATGATTCTGATCTAACTTTGGATGCTACAATCCTGTCAACATCCGCAAGTCGTCTCGCCACAAATGGAGAATCAGGTTTTCTGGATGATGATTTCTTAATCGGATGATTTCCACAGTTAATTCCAAATATATTTGAGAAGTCTCTCTCCTCAAATTTATGCTCCGTATTCGCCAATATGAATACGCCTTTAAGTGGATCATACGTGTTTAGAATCTTGAATATGTCGCAGTCGTGCTTCGTGCACATCTGAGTATTCAACTTTCCGTTTAAAATTGCGCTATAAAGATTCCAAAAAGGTGTTTTCTTCAACACCTCCCTATGCTGCACACTCAGAACTGCCTCATTCAGCAACGAAACTGTTGCATGAAGGTTCGATCTGTAGTTGTACGTAGTTTTTGAACCTGTGTATACATTAAAAAAAATTATATTAGCTCTACTACATAACATCAACGTTATTCATGTATAATAAGCTATCCTTTACATTTCATTTCATGAAATTTGACCCAATCACTCCATAAGAAAAATAACATGCATAATTGGTTTATAAAATTGTATAAATCTAATATCGAGTATACGAAGTAACCATGTATACACAGTCTATAATCAAAATATAATAAACCAAATACCTTAAATTTTAACAAATTACACATTTTCGATTCCTATTAACATATATACACAAGTCGACATGGTTATCCAGAAACTAGAAGCAAAATATAAAAAAGATGCTTTATTTGATAATAATCCATAAATTGCATTTTCTCCAAATGTATACATGTAATAATTAGTATACATTTATACAAGCTTAACTAATATTACAAATTAAACATACTGCTATTATAAAAAAAAAAAAAACTTGTATACATTTATAAACTTTTATAAAAATTGAAAACACAACCAAAAATTTTGATAAATACGCATGTATACATTTCAAAATGTATACAATAACAAAAATAATATCCCGAAAAAAAAAAATCTTTTAATTTAAATTAAATCAAATTTTGCATACATCTTACTCTGTTTTTATACATCTTGTTTTGGCCAATCAAATCAAAAAAACCAATATTTGTATACATTTTACAAATATTATGATACTTTGTGATGTAAAAATCATTACTCACAAAAAAACCCTAAATCATATAAAATAAAGAAATATTGAATTTCAAAATCAAATCTTCCAAACCCTAAAACCATAAAGATTAGTTCTTTACACAATGACGGATCATCAAAACATTAAAAACAGGGTAAAATGGAAAACCTAACAAAAAAAATAGTAGCTGCTAATGTATACATGTGCGCGCTGAGGAAACCGACAAAAAACAACATAAAAACCCATTTTTTCACCTCAAAAACAATCAATGGAATGCACAATACCAAAAAAAATTGGAAGGAAATCAAAAAAATCGGTGAAAAACTCAAATACTTACTTGTTTTGGCCGATTCTATGTTCTTTCCCTTCAAAACCACTTTTGATGTTTTTCTCATGGCCGATTTTTTCTTCATCGTCATCCTGGAAAACAAACGAACAGAGCTCCGCCGGAAATAATCACCGACCCAGTTTCGGATTTGAATATGCTATTCTCCAGATTTTTAGCTTCGTGTAGTGATGGAGTTCGAATGTATACGATTTCGGTTTCCTATATTCGCGCAGGCAGAATAGGAAACTCCAAAACAAAGATCTGGTGGGGTAAGGTGATTAAGACGTGGAAGAGGTTATTTTGGTCTTTTAATATATCATAAAACCGGTTTATATCAGCTTAGCTTTTTGAGGGGCCTGATGGTATTGGGGTATGATAGGGAGGGTCTTTTAGTATAAAACCCATAATTAAAACGTTGCATGGTAATATTTACACACTTAATTAATGAATTTGTCATCTAGGTCAGTATGTGTTTGTTGTTTATGTAATAATTAAATGAGTTGCCCAAACATACATTTAATGTGCAATCACACAACAAATGTTCCATGTGTTTACTAAATGATTGGAAAATAAATATTCTCTGTAATAAATGTTCTATGTGTTTGTTTATTTATGATTGAATAAAAAAAAA
>JAESVK010036768.1:0-12631 GCA_017140935.1 Hamamelis virginiana | reverse complement strand
TTTGATTGTATGCCTTGTCAATTTGGCAAACAAACTGCTTTACCTTTTAATAACAGTGTTTCTCATGCTATTTCTCCTTTTGATCTTATTCATTCTGATGTATGGGGTCCTTCTCCCATTACTACACAGGGAAGGTCACGTTATTTTGTTATTTTTGTGGATGATTTTTCTCGATATACTTGGATTTATCTTTACAAAAATCGTTCTGAACGTTATCAAATATATCGTGACTTTACTAAAATGATTGAAACACAGTTTTCTAAACCCATCAAAGTTTTTCGATCTGATAATGCCCAAGAATATAAAGCAAATGAATTTCTTGATATTCTACATCAATTTGGTACTCTTCCCCATTCCTCTTGTGCTGGCACATCTCAGCAAAATGGCAGAGCTGAGCGCAAACTTCGACATATTCTCGATGTTGTCCGTGCTACCACTATTGCTGCTTCTACTCCTTCTCACTTTTGGGGGGAAGCTGCTCTCACTGCCGTTTACACCATCAATCGGTGTCCTTCTCCTATTGTTCAGAATCAAACTCCTTATGATCTGTTGTTTGGTTCTTCTCCATCCTATGACTTACTCAGAGTCTTTGGATGTGTCTGTTTTGTTCTTCTTCAAGATCATGAACGAAACAAACTTCAGTCTCGTTCTCGTTTATGTTGTTTTCTTGGGTATGGAATTGGTCAAAAAGGTTATAGGTGTTATGATCCAATCAGTAAACGTCTTCGTGTTTCTCGACATGTGATCTTTTGGGAACACAAAATGTTTCACAAACTGCCTCATGTCACTGTTTCCTCTATTTCCTCTGTTGATCCTATTCCTGATCTCTTTCCTACTTTTCCTGAGGAGTCTTCCCCTTCTATTCCTGCCATACCTTCTACTGTGTCTGATGAGCCTCCAGCACCGATCTTCGACGAGCCCACTGATACTGTTCCAGCTGTGGATCCTGCTGGTCCTTCTGACCCTCATGCACCTCGCCGCTCTCATCGGGTAACTACACTTCCTTCTCATCTTCGTGACTTCCATTGCTTTTCTGCTCTTGCCTCTCTCCAGGAACCTCAGACTTTTCGTGAGGCTTCCTCTAACCCTTTATGGCAGCAAGCTATGAAAGAAGAGTTGGATGCATTACATAAGACAGGAACATGGGATTTGGTTGATCTTCCTTCCAGTAAATCTGCTATTGGTTGTAAATGGGTTTATAAGATCAAGACTCGGTCAGATGGTACTATTGATCGCTACAAGGCTCGTCTTGTTGCCAGGGGTTTTACTCAGGAGTATGGGATTGATTATGAGGAGACTTTTGCTCCAGTGGCTCGACTTTCTTCTGTCAGGACTCTTATTGCCATTTCTGCAGCTCGCAAATGGCCACTCTTTCAGATGGATGTCAAAAATGCTTTTCTTAATGGTGAACTCTCAAAGGAAGTCTATATGAAGCTTCCTCCTGGTTTTTCTCACCCTCCGGGGTTCCCTCACAGAGTATGTCGACTACGGCGGGCACTTTATGGTCTTAAGCAAGCTCCTCGAGCCTGGTTTGCCAAATTCAGTGGTACTATCTCTCAGCAGGGTTTTTCCCCCAGTTCTTTTGATACAGCTCTTTTTCTGAGACGGTCTGATCATGGCATCACTATTTTACTCCTGTATGTCGATGATATGATTATTACAGGTGATGATATGCAGGGTATTCAGGATCTAAAGCACTTTCTTAGTCGACAGTTCGAAATGAAAGATCTTGGTCCTCTTAATTACTTTCTTGGTCTAAAAATTTCTTCTTCTGCAGATGGTTATTATCTTACTCAGGCCAAGTATACTTCAGATCTGATTTCTCGAGCCAGTATCACTGATAGCAAGATAGTTGACACCCCTATTGAGTATAACTGTCGCCTCAATTCTCATGATGGCGAACTCCTATCTGATGCTACTCTCTACAGACAGCTTGTTGGGAGTCTAATTTATCTCACTGTTACACGTCCTGACATTTCTTATGCAGTTCATGTAGTCAGTCAGTTTATGGCTGCACCTCGATCTCCTCATTATACTGTTGTTATCAGGATTCTTCGATATCTGAAAGGCACCATTTTTTATGGTCTTCATTTTTCTTCCCATTCTTCATTAACTCTTCAGGCATATTCAGATGCAGATTGGGCAGGTGATCCTACTGATCGTCGATCTACTACAGGATATTGCTTTCTTCTTGGTGATTCTCTTATCTCTTGGAGAAGCAAGAAACAAACAGTTGTTGCTCGTTCCAGCACCGAAGCAGAATATAGAGCACTGGCAGCTGCCACAGCTGAACTTATTTGGTTACGTTGGTTATTACAGGATCTTGGCGTTGATTACTCCACTGCAACTAAACTTCACTGTGATAATCGAAGTGCTATTCAAATTGCTCACAATGATGTCTTCCATGAACGTACTAAACATATTGAGATTGATTGTCACTTCATTCGTCATCATCTGCTTCAGGGTACACTCATACTTCAGTCTGTATCCTCTCAGGATCAGTTAGCTGATATCTTCACCAAACCTCTTCCTCCAGGAACTTTTCGAGCTTTAGCTTCCAAACTCAAAATGGTTTCTCTTAAACCACCATGAGTTTGAGGGGGGATGTTAGATTATATAGTTGTTTGTATAGCTGTTAGTATAGTATAGAAAGTGTATAGCTGTGTATATACACAGTCAACTCTCATAGCTGTTAGTTTCCATTAATAGTTTGTTTCCTTATATTGTATTTGCCTATATAATAGGCCTCCGTATGTACATGTATTTCACATATTGAATATACAAAGACTAAGGTCTTTCTTCACGCCTAATCAAGTAAAGTCCAGTGATCCATTGTGCAATATTTTCTAGTTTCTTGTTCAACGTACTTTGCTATTTGCTAATATCTATTGCCACGCGAGGTTGTTGACTTGTGACTCTAATTCTTCAAAAATTAGTCCCTTGAAGGTTCAGATACCTCATTGAATAAAAATAAAAAATAAAAAATGACGAAGAAGACTAATACTTCAATTGTGCATATTTTTCATGTGGTTGCCTATCATTAACAAGTTTCCACCAATTCTGTAGTTTGGATCATATATTCAAGCATCATTTTAATAAATCAACAGAACAGTACTAACGTATACAAGAGCAGTTGAAGAGCATTGTTTAACGGAGAATCCTATGGTCAGGTGCACCTGATGCATCTTGCATCAGGTGCCCTCTTGTAGAGCTACTTGTAGTGTAAATTTTCGAAAATTGACCGTTGGATTAGATACCTCTATAATGTATGTCATGCTTGCCAAAAATCATAGTGATCCAACGGTTGGTCTCTGAGAAACTGATTGCTAAAAAATGATAACACTTTTAAGAACAAAAAAGTCACAGTTTTTCAAAGTTACATTTTTCAAAAACCAACCGATAGATCAATGTGATTTTTGGCAAAAATGACATACATTATAGGAGTATCTAATCCAATGTTTAGTTTTTCAAAACCGCAAGTGGCTCTACAAGAGAGCACTTGATGCAAGAAGCAATAGGTGCACCTGATATTAGAAGATATATATATATATATATATATATATATATATATATCTGATACCATTGTGACCCAGGAAGAGATGCAGAAAGATAAACAGTTGATAAACAATATTCAAAAGTTAATATAAATAATAAAAACACAGATAAATGAAAAGTTCAAAGTTTCAATTTATAAATAAAAGTTACAAGTTACAGATAAACAAGTAAAACTTACAAGAAGTAATACTTGGAGAAGACGAACTCCAAAGAGGGTGAAGCTCACTCCCTAGGCTTCTTTAAGTGGCTTGAGATTTATGAAAGCAAAAAGGAATTAAATGTTTTGTCTAAAACTTCGAAATCTTGGCAGGTATCTCCAAATACCACCAGGGAGTCTATTCATCCTCCCATGGAACAATTTGAGATTCCTATAAGAGGATCTACTGTTGTAGCTTCCCCTTATAAGAAAGATAATAATAAAATAAGTGAGCAAATTAATTTCACTAATCAGTATCTTGAAACTATACGTAATCAACTGTCTCGAGTTGAGAATCTTGTTCAGAAGAATGATCATCTTCCTAAAAAGGCCGATGAAACTCCTCTGTTCAGACCTCATGAGATTCCTAAGAAAAATAATAAGGAATTATCAAGAGACATCTTTGAAATAATAGATAGAAAACTTAAAGGGATTGAGGAGACAATTGGAACTACAGTAGTTCCTGATACTCCTGCCCAAGCTTCTAGACCAACTACTTCTAAAACCATTGCGGTATTAGATAAAGTAGATGGAGAAACTGATTCTGATCAGGAAGGATTTCCTCCAGAAGAGAATCAACTAGAAGTTAATAAAATTTATAATCATGCACAACCTTTAAGAAGTTTCTATCCAAGAATGACCTTTCCTGATATGGCTATGGAAGAAAGAGGATCTTTCCACCAAGCCGCCTATCAAGGAGGGATTATCTATGAATGGAACATAGATAATAAAACTGAGTACCATATTATTAACACACTTCAAGAAATGACAATGGTTTGTACAACTTATAAGACCAAAAATCCAGACACCACTGACCATACTATTGCTCAGGCATTAGTATCAGGATTTACTGGTCAATTAAAAAGCTGGTGGGATCATTATCTCACTCAAACCAAAAGAGATACAATTTTAATGGCTATTAAAACTGATAGACTTGGAATTGTCATCAAAAATGAAGATGGAGAAGATATTCAGGATGCTGTTGCAACTTTAATCTTCGCCATAACTAAACATTTTATTGGTGATCCATCTAAACTTAAAGATAAAGACTCTGATCTCTTAACTAACTAAAAATGCCCTAAACTTGAAGATTTTAGATGGTATAAAGATATCTTCCTCACTAAGGTTATGATGAGAGAAGATTGTAGCCAAATGTTTTGGAAAGAAAAGTTTCTTGCTGGTCTTCCAACTCATTTCGGAGACAAAGTTAGAACTAAACTTAGAGAACAGAATAATGGAACAATCCCATATGATGATCTCACATATGGAGATTTAATCAGTACTATCCAAGCAGAAGGAATTGCTAGATGTACTGATTACAAACTTAGACAACAAGAAAAGAAAGATAGGAAAGAAGGAAAGAAAGAATTAGGATCTTTCTGTGAACAATTTGGTATATCTTCTCAATCTTTAGCCCCTTCTACGAAAGCTAAAAAGAAAGAGAAGAAAGCCAAGAAAAGAAATTCTAAAACTAACACCACTACAACCTCTACATCTACTTCTACAAAAAAGCCTTTTAGAAGAAACACTAGGAATAAGAAACCTGGTCAAAACTTTGTAAATAAATGGTTACAACCATCTTCTTCTAATACACCAACTGGTCATTGCTATAAATGTGGAAGAATGGGCCACATTGCTAAGGATTGTCCAGTAAAGAAAAAGATAAATAAATTAAGTGTGTCTGACAAACTTAAACAACAACTTGAAAGTATCTTACTCTATTCTGATATAGAAGAGGAAGAAGGCCTCCAAGTTGATGAAATATATTCTTCAGAAGAAGAAGGAGATAATCCGGATGATTTTGAAGAAGGAATTAAAGAAAATTGTAAATGTATTAATGTAATTACCAAAGAACAAGATATTCTTATAGAATTAATTGATGAGATTGATGATCCTATAAAAAGGAAAAATTATCTCACCAAATTAAGAAAAAATCTTGAACATGAACATAAGGTTTCTAATAAAACTTCTTATGTTTTAAAAGAAATTTTTGATAGGTTTAAAAATAATAAGCAGGATAAAAATGTCACTATAAGTGACCTACAGCAAGAAGTAATTCAAATTCGTAAAGAATTAAAAGAGCTAAGAGAAACCAGTAATAAGGATATTAGTGATCTACAGTTGAAAGTCACTAAACTTGCTCTACAGGATAGAGCTTCTTCGTCAAAAGCTCCATCTCCAATACCTGATGATGAGCTAGAAGAATCAGATCCTGAAGATCAAGAAGATCCTTATATTAATCTTATAACTCGAGTTAATTATCAAAAGTGGCATGTTAGGCTAACTATTATAATTAACAAAGAATTTGAACTTGACACCATAGCTTTAATAGACTCTGGTGCAGATCTTAATTGCATCCAAGAAGGATTAATTCCTATCAAATATTTTGAAACTACTAAGGAAAAGTTAAATACTGCAAATGGTAGTAAACTTCTCATAAATTACAAACTTACTAATGCACACGTTTGTAATGGGGGTGTGTGCCTTAAGACACCTTTCATTCTTGTTAAAAACATTGGTCAAAATGTAATCTTAGGAACTCCTTTTCTGAACTTAATTCAACCTTTCCAAGTTGATAATCATGGAGTATATACTAATATAAATGAGAAACAAATTGTTTTTCAATTTATTAGTCCTCCACAATTAAAAGATTTAAATCTTTTGAAAACTTTATCAATCCTTCCTGAACTTAATGTAATTGAAAGAAAAACCAATCAATTGTTTTTTCTTAAAAAGGAAATTGCTCATAAAAGGATAGAAGAACAATTAGAACATAGGATAGTTCAACAAGAAATTGTTACTTTTCAGAAGAAACTGGAATCAGAGGTCTGCTCTGATCATCCTAACGCTTTTTGGGAAAGAAACAAACATATTGTTAAACTACCTTATGTAAAAGAATTCAATGAAAAAGATATTCCTACAAAGGCAAGGCCAATACAAATGAAAGAAGAACTTTTGAAACATTGTATTGAGGAAGTTAAAGACCTCCTCAAGAAAAAGCTTATCAGACCAAGTAAGTCCCCTTGGAGCTGTGCAGCTTTTTATGTTCAAAAAGCTTCAGAAATAGAAAGAGGAGTCCCTAGACTTGTAATAAACTATAAACCTTTAAACGATGTACTGCAATGGATCAGATATCCATTGCCTTACAAACAGGATTTAATCCAAAGACTATCAAATGCAAAGGTATTTTCAAAATTTGATTTGAAATCAGGATTTTGGCAAATACAAGTCCATGAAGAAGATAAATATAAAACTGCATTCACAGTTCCTTTTGGGCATTTTGAATGGCATGTTATGCCCTTTGGTCTTAAGAATGCTCCATCAGAATTCCAAAATATCATGAACGATATTTTTACACCATATATCAATTTCACAATTGTTTACATTGATGATGTTCTAGTATTCTCTAGTTCTATAGAGCAACACTGGAAACACCTTAATGTATTCTTTCATATAATCAAAAACAAAGGATTAGTTTTATCTGCTAAAAAAATTGAACTCTTCAAAACAAAGATCAGATTTTTAGGGTATAATATTCACCATGGAACTATTCTACCCATTGAAAGGTCAATTGATTTTGTCAATAAATTCCCTGATATTATCAAGGATAGAACTCAACTGCAAAGGTTCTTAGGATGTTTGAATTATATCTCAGACTTCTTCCCAAACTTAAGTCAACTTTGTGCTCCTCTTAGGAAGAGGCTTAAAAAGGATCCTCCAGCTTGGACGGATGAGCACACAAAACTGATCAAAACAATTAAACAACAGGCTCCTAGGCTTAAGTGTCTTAGCATAGCTGACCCAAAAGCCTACAAAATAATCCAAACTGATGCCTCAGGGGTAGGGTTTGGAGGAATTCTGTTACAAAAGATTGATAACAAAGAAACAATTGTTAGGTATCATTCTGGTACTTGGAATCAGGCCCAACAAAACTATTCAACCATCAAACAAGAAATTTTGTCAATTGTTTTGTGCATTACAAAATTTCAAAGTGGTGTTTTAAACCAAAAGTTTTTAGTCCGTGTTGATTGCCAAGCGGCTAAATCTGTTTTACAAAAAGATGTAAAGAACTTGGCATCAAAACATATTTTTGCCAGATGGCAGGCAATATTATCTATTTTCGACTTTGATATAGAATATATTAAGGGAGAAACGAACTCTGTTCCAGACTTCCTAACCAGAGAATTTATTCAGGGAGATCGTTCCAATGCCCCCTAAAGGGAGAGGAGGTGGTAGACCACCTCAGAAAAAGGAAGATGATAAACCAACTGCTCTCATAACTACAGCAGATTACTATTCCTCAACTGCCCCAGGAAAATCAGCCAGAATAACTAGGTCATGGGCCGATGCGGCTGATGATGAAACTCTCCAACTTTGTTCAAAGAACACTCCAGAAAGATGGGCTGAGCAAAGCTTGGCTTGTAAACAATATTCTCCAGAACAGTACTTATCCCTCTCTGAGGAAATGAGTACATCTTCAGCGGTTGTCCGTCATCAGACATTTGCTGAAGCAACTTCTTCAAAAAAGCCTGTAGTGATCTCCAATCCCACTTCAACTATCATAAAACCTTTGAAAACTGAGCCATTTGATATATGTGCTCCTCCCAAATCAAAATATTTTCAAAAGCATGAGTACATCGACATCATACCTATGGAACCAGAATTTGCAAGTATGGGGCCGGTTGAAACTGCAGAAAACTTATTTTCGAAAAAATTTCACTTTTTCTCTACTGAGTTTAATAAAACTCAAAAATTTTATGAATTTATTTTAATGGATACTAAATCAGCTGTTTTCAAACACCATTTTGATAACACTGATAAAACTCTCATAACTCATTCTACTTGCCGAATTCTTCGGTTCATTTCATTCACTGAATGGGGTCAGGACTCCATCAGACCTAGAAACTTTTTTGTAAAATTCCAGCCACCTTGTTTTAACTATGTTGATTACTGTAACGCCTGGTATAACACTTTTTATTTTCAAAATAAAAACTTCCGTTATACATGGATGATTTTCTTTGACAAGAGCTTCACCCTCAACGTTCCAAACTGGGTTCATGATTGGTGGGAATTATTTGGCCCTATGCCAGAAATCTTCCCTCCTATCATTCTTGAAGGATATCAGATCTTTCAAGAAAAAATCCGTCCTCCTCCTGTCCAGGCTCATCATTCTAAAATGTTATTATTCTTTGGACATTTTAGGTTGGCTTGGACCATGTATTGGAAATATGATTTTCGTCAAACTAATCGAGTTCCTCGATTAATCAGAAACTTTTATGTTAAATGGTGGGATAACTCGTTAACTGACCATATTCAACCAGAGAGAATTCAGAATTGGTTCAAGCAGCATCCTACTATTTGTAGTTCTGGCTCTGCTGAAGCCGCAAGAGTTCTCTTAGACAAGAATAAAATTATGCATCAACTATCAATTGCTTCTTCTACCTCGAAGAAAGAATTGAAGAAACAATTACTGGCTGCTGCCTCAGAACTTGACAATGATGATGAAGATGATAATGATTCTCCATCTTCAGTAGCAGAACAAGGATTGGATGATGATGATATCTTCAGTCCCACAGAATTTTTAGGGTGATATCTGTAACTTTCCCCGGTAGTGGATTTGTTTCCATACGGGTTTTAACTTTCAGAACTTTGCACCGAAAGTGGATTTGTCTCCACTCGGTTGTCAGAACTCGTCAGGCGCCGAAAGGATTCCCGCGTGACAGCAAAAGCAACTTTTTCATAATTGCTACAGTAAAAGTAGTCACTATTTGACACTGTAGCAGTATGATAAGTCAAAAGAAAACTCAAGTGTTGATCATGTGACCGACACTCAGAACTATAGCCATGTGAAGCTATCATTAGCTTTGGATGCTAAATGCTTTCTCCTCTTCTATATAAGGAGAGTTGAATTCATTTGAAAACTCAGAGTTTACTCCCCCTTCCCTTCTTTGTAAACTTCTCCGAACCCCTTCTTGAGTGTAACCCCTCTTTGGAGTTCGTCTTCTCCAAGTATTACTTCTTGTAAGTTTTACTTGTTTATCTGTAACTTGTAACTTTTATTTATAAATTGAAACTTTGAACTTTTCATTTATCTGTGTTTTTATTATTTATATTAACTTTTGAATATTGTTCCTTTCATTTATTATATTGTTTTAAGTAATTTTGAGCATTTTTCTTTTGTTTCCCTCTTAGTTTCTAAGACCTAATCAGAGCTACGGGATTGAGAGGGACATAATCAATTTTCTCAAAATAAAGAAGAAAAAAAATATGAATATGAATGTTAGATTGTATGAAAAAGTCTTTTGCAAGTGTGAGGAATTGTATTTTAATTTCTTTCTTTTCAGATGGTGCCTTGAGAGGGGTGTCATTCTCAATTTGTCTTAAAGTGAAGAAGAAAAAATGAAGATCTAGAATGTTCTAATTTGATGTGAAGATTTTCACCTGCTTTCTTTTCATAATTTAATGCCAAATTTTCCACAAAATTCTTCTGTCACATTGCCCAAAATTCCTCAGCATTAATGGAGATATTTGAAAACTTGGGAGTTGTAATTCTTGGAGAACATTGATGTGTCCAGGAATAAGGGAATGTGAAAGTTCAATTGGTTGACTAGTCCTTGGGCGATTAAGAGCCAAAGTTTCTATGGTTAGCACCTGTGAGACCCCAAAAATTTTAATAAGCATAATTTTAAATGTATATGGTTGTTATTTTTATGATTGTTCTTATTGCACACATGGCACACTCTCATTGGACCAATAATGTGCCAAGTGCCCATTAATTATTGGAGGATGTAAGTGCCTTATGGTACACCTTAATGCACCCTAATATGCCTATTACTTGGAGACTAAGGCTAATTCAATTATTGGTTAATATTTGATAAAGATAAACCAAATTCCAGCCATCATAGAGACGTTGAAGGAGGAGGATGCTGCTGATTGGCTCTTTGAGAATGAGAGAGATAGGAGAGAGAGAGAGAGAGAGAGAGAGAGAGAGAGAGTTTTGCTTGATGACCAAGATCACCAATAAGCAATTAGGAGCTGGCTTGCTTGATAATCAAGGCTACCAATGGGAATTAACCAAGTGCTAAGTGTAAGAAAGATTCCTGATGACCAAGAATCAAGAGAGAGAGAAATTCGTGGAGAGGAAGTAAGGAAGGTGTGCAGAAGAGGAAGGGAGGAAGAGAAAGAGAATAAGAAAAAAGAAAGAAGAGAGAGAGAGAGAATCAGGTGGAGAGAGAGAGGGAGTTGTTTGGAGAGAGAGAAAGCTTGGGAGATGGAGGTTTTGAGCACGAAAAGTTTCATGGTTATGGCAATTTCGAAATTAGGTGAGGTTCCTACTCCTTTCTACCTTGTTTTTAGCTTAATTGATGAATTTATATGATGATTTGATGAAATTGGAAGGAAAGAAAGCATGTTTGTTTGCCTGGAAAATCTGGAAAAAGTTGAGCTCTAAAACAGAGCATGCTGTTTGGATAATTTTGACTCTGTTATAGGCCGAATTGATTTAAACTTTCTTCATGAAAGTTTTAGGTTTTCCAATTATCTTTCTAACGAATCTGACCTCGCCTTATTTGGAATTTTTTGTGAAAATTTATGGTTGTTTTAGTCAAACTGATTTTTAAGCTAAAAATATTTTCGTTCAAATCCGAAAGGCTACTGTAATTGCTTATTTTGGCAATGAAAACATTGGATTTGGGATACGGTTGTAAACGTGAAATTGTAGAGCTTCTAGTCTTATTTTCAGAACACTAAAGCTCATTAAATTTGGATAAAAGATCTACAAAATACGGCCTAAACACTAAAAACTGTTTTTGGATGGGTTTAAATCATGAACATGGAATTTGGGGTATTATGCATATTTGAGTTTAAAATTGCTCCAAATTTGTTTATTATCATTTATAAACATATTTTAATATATTTGAAAAGAAAATTTTGGGTTGAGCATTTTTACATGATTTTATTTAAAATTTTTGGGAGAAAAATGCATATTGGGCTTTATTAAAAATTTGTGTAAATGTTTATTTATTCTCCAAAATTTATGGAGATTTTATGGGCACTTTGTGGACTGTTTGGAGTATAAATATACAAATTTTTATGATAAATGAGTTGTGGAAATATTTATTTGAATTTTATGTAATTACAAACCTCAAATTCAAAGTTTAATCACTTAATTGTGACTTTCTCTTTTAAAATATATTTTGAGCATATTCAAATGTGCTTATAAAATTATTATGAAATTAAAATAATGGTTTTCCCATTGTCTTCATAAAAAAAATTAAGTTTTTAAGATTTTTATGGTGTAAAGCCTTTGAAATTGAGTTTCGGGTACCAACTGGTACTCGAATAAGTTCGTTGGAATTTCTGTGAAAGAAATGAATGTTGTATACTTAGGAAAATGTTTGGAACTATTATTACTAAATTACTAGAGTGTAAAATAGAATGCTTTATAAACGATATATGTCTTGCATGTCTTTAAACCCTATTGTTTCTTGTACTAAACTATGGATACATGGAATATACTGATTTATGAACTGTAAACCGTGTGGCACGTTTATAAAATAAAACCAAGGTATAGTACTGGATAGTTTTGAGAGTATTTATACTGAATTGAAACACTTGATTTTCATGAATTGAACCTATATGCCTAATTTTATGAATATTTTAATAAAAAGGACAAGAAATGATGAATAATTGTCAGGTCGTCTTATCCGATTTCAGTCCAAATGATTTACTTGTATAACAGGATGTGATATAACTTTTGTGAACTAAGAACTATTTTCGAATATGAAACATAAAATGCCTTATGATATGATTTGAGAGATGAAGTTGGCATATAAGCTATTTGCCCAAATGTGTATTTGAATGATAACTGTCTTATGAATT
>JAESVK010036661.1:427-16271 GCA_017140935.1 Hamamelis virginiana | reverse complement strand
TTCATCCTCACCCAAGCTTGGAGTATTAGCTACACATCACTGGAGGAGAATATCCTTTATCCAGGCAAGCTTTACGGGGTCACGGGATGGAAAATACAGTAAAAGCGGTAATTAAATGACTGAATAAATAAGGAAAATGGCAGAAATAAATAAAGAAAATGGCGTAAGTAAATAAAGAAAAGTGACTGAAGTAAATAAAGAAAAGAAAAGACTTAAGTAAATAAAGAAAAGAAAAGACTTAAGTAAATAAAGAAAAAGACAGGAAAAGTAAAGAACAGTTCTCAAGTGAGAACTGTGCCATGCATAAAAAGGAAAATAACAGAATCGGAAATTACTGAAATTAAAGACTTAATCGGATAAAACAATCCTCAAGTGAGAATTGAGCCAGGCATTGTAAAGAAAAATTGCAGAATTGGAAATAGCTGAAAATTGAAACTACCGATTGAAATGCGAAAATAAACTGTAACTTGAATTAAAATAGCAGAGTAATGATTCAGAGCAAAAGTCATGAACCCTCGAAACGTCGTTGTTACACTTCTATTTATAGAAGGAAAAGGTAAAAGACGTAAATGCCCTCAAAATATCCCAAAATATCCTAGACTCTCGCAGCCGACCTTGGCTATCGATAGCGAAGGTTCGCTATCGATAGAGGTGCTATCG
Source organism: Hamamelis virginiana (assembly GCA_017140935.1). Classification (NCBI taxonomy): domain Eukaryota; kingdom Viridiplantae; phylum Streptophyta; class Magnoliopsida; order Saxifragales; family Hamamelidaceae; genus Hamamelis; species Hamamelis virginiana. Next base: position 15,611 of record JAESVK010036661.1, on the reverse strand, counting down.
ATAGCGAATCTTGGCTATCGATAGTCAAGGTCAAATATTTGACTTTCTTGCAGTTTTTCAACGTCTGATCTTTTAGTACTTCCCCCGGCTGCTGTGGATCTTTATCGGACGTTCCTTTGATTCGAGATGCTTTTCAGGGCTTCATCGGTGACGACTTTATTCAATGAAATCTGCACATATTTCTTGAAACAGAGTTTTAAACCTAATTGTACAGATATTCATATATAACACTATTTATTAAACAATTAAATATATAAGAGAACAAAGTAATACCCTAGTTGAATGGTATGATTGGGGTACAATCAGGTGGTGCGCGGGAACGCACACCTTTGTCGCTGCATGGGGGGAGTTTACGCCGACCCTCGAGGATGTAAGTGTTTTGATGCGGCTCGATGTTTTTGGTCGAGAGGACATTGCCAAGCTCGAGCTTACTCGCTCGGAGAAGCAAGTGGAGGAGAAGCTGGTGGAGGCCTTGGGGATTTCCTCTAAGTTCAAGTCGACCTTTTCTCAGGGCAGCAAGGCCGACCCACGAAAGAACTCGTGGCAAGCCTGGGTCCGTTATTTTTTCAGAGACTACGACACCAAGAACCACGACGACTGGGCTGACTCGCCGAGGAAAGGGGGGGACCTATACTTCGAGGCCTTCATTGCCATGTGGCTGGGTCGGTACATCATGGAGGGTGCCCCCGAGGGGGGGATCAATGCTCGCGTCTTCCCCATGGCCATCAAGATAGCGAGAGGGGGAAAGTTCGCCCTTGCTCCAGTCTTCTTGGCGAACCTCTGCTGCCGGCTCGATCTCAGTCTGCATGATATGGAGAGGTCGTTGGGTAGATATTTCGTCAACACCTTTACTAGCGCGGCTTTCCTCCAGATGTTTCTCTATGAGCGGTTCCCGGGGTATGCTCCACGACCTCTCCCGGCAACTACCTTTGTGAAGGATGTCAATGACAAGGATAGGGTCAGTCGTGCCCTCAGGTGGTCGAAATCAAGTCCGCGGGGGTATATTCGCGACTTCATTGACTCTGCAATCAGCTTCGTCCCCCGCCCCTATGTATCGGAACTGCCAGGTTACCGCCGACCCTCCTTTTTTGCGAAGGCACAGATCACCGTCGATCCGCGAGGGGAGATCGACGGTCTTTATCATAAAATAATGATGGCCGCCCTCTACACACACCTACCAGCTTTTTTGGAAGAAGAGAAGAGGGTCGTGCTCTACAGCCCATACAGGGTGTCGCGGCAGTTTAGTTTCGACCAATGCACCCCTTTCACTTTCATAATCACTCCAGATTTCAACTTCTTGTGCTCGAGGGTTACTCAGGCGGAGGGCGCCAATAACTTTCTCGACCTTAAGAGCATGACATTCCCAGGTCCTGAGCGACAGGGCGTGTATACTTCTGAACAACTGAAGTTCTGGAACCGCAATCTTGCAGCTTTGAAAGAGTTCATCCAGTCGCCTCCCTCGATTCTTCCCACTATTATCATTACTAAGGGGGATTACTCCCTCAGGCTGATTCCTAAAGGAAAAACAAAAGTGGCGCCTCAAGCCGTCGAGGCTGAGCCTCAGCCCCCTCCGTCTCCCAGGAAAACCAGGGCGAAGGCCCAGAAGGAGAAGGTAATGGCGACCCAACCCGTCGTACCGACCAAGCGTCCTCTCTTGGTGACAGAGGAACCTAGCGGTTCGAAGAAACTTCGGGTCGAGTTAAATAAAAAAAGTCACTTGTTTTACATTATGCGAATTTCACGTCTAGAAGCTCGTTTTAAACTTGTGAATTGCTTGTCAGGTTCCTCCCGCCTTAGACACCGTGCCTCGACCCCCTATCAGTAGAAGGTTCTCCCCATCTCGCACGTCGAGAAGATTAACCTTGGAGGATGAAGACGATGGGGAGGACCTTGAGGTCGAACAGCTTCATCAGCCTGGGGCAGGCAAGGGTAAAGTGACTCCCACCCCCCCCCCCGCTCTTCCGACAGAGACGGGCCAAATAGAAGTCCCTGGCCACAAAGAGATCGAAGCGCCTCGGGCCGTTGGAGCATCTAGGGGCGTCAGTTCAAGTTCTGATGGGTCGAGCTCGGAGGGGAGCTCGGATGAGACGACCACGGGGTCGGGGTCGGGGTCGGAAGAATCTGACTCTGAGGCGGGCGTGAAAGAGAAGAGCAAGGACCAAGTGACCCCTCTTCCCGCAGAGATTCCTCCAAAGGACACCCCCATCATCGTGAGCGACCTAGCCATAGTCACCATGGTAGAGAAGGTGGTCGCCGCGAAGACTACTGCATCCGCCGGTTCGCACAAGGAAGGGGGAACGGACCAAGCTCATGGTTCGAGGACACCTATTGACATTGCAGACAGTCCTCCGGCGGACCCCCAGAGCGCGAAGAGCACCTCGAAGAAGCCTCCAAAGTCGAAGAGCGATTCCCTCCCTCAGCGTCAAGATTCCCCAGGTACAGCTGTCTTTCGATATTTCGTAACTTTGTTGGGTGGGGATACAACGCCTCATGTTGCTTCATTTTCTCATGTAGCGCGTACTCCGAGCTCCACGAGGCCGGCCTTCCATATTAACCCTATTCAATTCTCGCCAGAGTCCAAGGGACATACACCACCACCGGTGGGGGACATGGAGGTCGCGGAGGAGTATGGCCTGTCCTCTAGCGAGGCCTCCATCATCCGGCGCGTGATGGCACGACATGGTGACTTCCGAAAGGGGTGTAAGATCACTAACCCTCTACTTCGCAGTACCTTCTTAGCGGTCGTGGTGGACATTGTTCGTCTACTAACGACCAACACGCCAGCGACCTTAACTGACCAAGACTTGTCGTTCCTGAACTCGGGCCTTCGCGATCTAGAACTTAATGGGTTCGATGTCAAGTGGTTGCGATCCTGTTATGACGCCGTCGCCCCAGTCATTGAGTATGCCCATACCTGTGTTGAAATCATACTCCATAAGGACAGATTGGCAGATCTGGAGGCCGAGGGGGCTCAACTTAGGCGGAAAATCGCTGAGCTAGAGGGGGTAGCGAAGGTTCAGGGGAAAAAAGCGCAGAAACAAAAGGTCGACGTAGATGCCATCATCGGGCCTAGGCTGATATGACCTTGTATAGATGTATGCTTTCTTTTTTTTGTAAGTGAACCAAAATGTAATCTTGAATCATGAATGAAAAAGTACTTTTTTTTTTTTACCTCGTGTTTCTTTTTACATGTCAATTCCTTTTACATCAAATCTCGACGGATGCCACAATGAAAGGACACTTCGTCGTAGTTTAGAAACAAACAAAATGAGGAATTTACAAAAAAGAATGCGACCTAAGCATAATAGGACTTAATCCAAACTGCATTGATAGGGGGGAAGAGGTCGTCGAAGTCAGGTTTGGAGAGTCGATAGTAGCCGCTTTCGCTGGCTTCCCGTACCACATAAGGTCCCTCCCATTTGGGGGCGAACTTATGTGGTGCGGGTAATCCTCTTCTTACATGATCCATCGCCTTCAAAACAAGGTCCCCTGTCGCAAAAGACCTTGGTCGTACAAGCTTGTCGTAAGCACGCGCAACTCTCCTCTGGTAAACTTGGAGGTGAGCACTTGCCTTATTCCTTCGCTCTTCGAGGCTTTCAAGGTCGGCTAACCTTTCCTTAGGGTCGACCTCGCTGCGCAGAGCGAGCCTTGCAGAGGGTATCGCGATCTCGGCCGGTAGAACGGCCTCAGCTCCGTATACCAGGGAGAAAGGGGTGGCGCCAGTTGCCCCCCTCTTCGATGTCCTGTACGCCCAAAGGGCCAAAGGCAACTGGTCATGCCACGACCTTGGTTGCTCATGCACCATCCGGCTTAGGATCCTTAGTAATGTCTTGTTGGTGGCTTCGGCCTGGCCATTCCCTTTAGGGTAGTAGGTCGTTGATTTGACATGGTCGACCTTGTACTTTGTCAACATTTCTCGGACTTGTTTGTTCACGAATGGTGTTCCGTTGTCCGACAGAATTCTTTTAGGTATCCCAAACCTGCAAATGATGTGCTCCTTAATGAAGTTCGCGATCGTGCCGCCGGTTGCCCTCCTGAGTGGGACGGCCTTCACCCACTTCGTGTAGCATTCGGTCGCAGCGAGGATCCAAATATTCCCACCCCCTGAGGGAGAATTTGGTCCAATGAGATCCATCGCCCAAGTGTGAAAAGGCCAAGGCGTGTGGAGGCTATGGAGGTCGACCGCAGGAGCTTTAATCCGATTAGCGTGAGTTTGGCATGGTCGGCATTTCTTCGCGAAGTCTTGGGCGTCTTTTTCCATGGTGGGCCAACAATATCCCAAGTGTAGCAGGTGTCGAAACAACTTCGCACCCCCTTGATGCTCGCCACAGTCACCCTCGTGGGCTTCCCGGAGAATTATAGGCATCTCGCCCTCCGATATGCACTTCAGGGGCGTGCCATTCCACCCCTTTCGATAGAGTACACCTTCCCTTAGGAAGTACCTCGGGGCTTTCTTTCTGACTAAGATCGCATCTTTCGTTCCTGATGGTAGTGTTCCCTCTTTCAAGAAGTCGATGTAAGGTTGCTGCCATTTCGCAAATTCGACCGACCCACACTCTAAGGGATCTGGGCGGGCGTGGCATTCTCGGCACCGACCTTGGACCTCACTTGCGTCGTCTGCCATTGGTGGCCAATAATAACCCTGTCGTTGTATCCTTCTGTACAGCGGCACTTCATTTCTGCCGCAATATTGTCCATGAGCGATCTCAAGTAATTTTTTAGCTGCGATCTGCCCTACACATCTTGAAAGGACACCGTTGAAACCTCTGAAGTATAGTTCCCCTCCCCTATCATAGAATTTATCGAGACCTTGCGGTCTGTTGGTATCAAGCTTGGCTTGTTCGAGGTCCTCCAAAACCTTTTTTCGCCAGTCATCCTCTTCAGGGTCGTCTTCCCGGACAAGGTCCAAGACTGGGCAAGGGAGAGGTCGTCGTCTGACCTCGATATTCAGCTCTTCTCTGTTGCCCATCGTAACTTTCGAGGCCAAGGTCGCAAGGGCGTCGGCGTGTTTGTTGCTCGACCTCGGGTGATGTTCGATCCTTACATCCTCGAATCTTTCTAGCAGTTTTTGGACAATGGTTCTGTATGGTGCCAACGAGATTTCTTTGACAGCGAATTCTCCAGATGTTTGTTTTACGACCAGGCTAGAGTCTCCAACTATACAGAGCCGAGCTACTCCCATCTCGCCAGCGAGCAGGAGTCCTAAGATCAGGGCTTCATATTCGGCCTCGTTGTTGGTCACTCCGAAAGCGAGCTTGTAAGCATGGGACAAGGTTGTTCCTTGGGGGGTCGTGAAGGCGATCCCAGCTCCTCCTTCGTTTCCTCCTGCTGAGCCGTCGAAGCTCATCTTCCACTCTTGCTCAGAGGTCGTTCTTACCTCTTCCATATCTCCTGGGATCTCATCCATAATGGGTTCGTGGTCATTGCTCGGGAAGTAGGCCAGAAGGTCTGCCAATGCTTGACTCTTGATTGCCTTCGGGGGCACGCATGAAATCTCAAATTCACTCATCATTAGGAGCCATCTTACCATCCTTCCTGATAGGGCTGGCCGCGCGAGGAGAAATCTGATAGGGTCGCATTTGGTGATGATCTGCAGCGGATGGGCCAGGAGGTAATGTCTGAATTTCTGGCAGGCAAATGCGAGGGCGAGGCAATGCTTTTCAACTCTGGGGTACCTCGCCTCTGCCCCTCATAGGATGCGACTCACGTAGTACACTGGTCGCTCTTGCCCCTCTACCTCCTGGGCCAGGAGCGCACCTATCGATTTCTCTGTGGAAGTCAGGTACATGATGAGTGGGACCCCGGGTCGTGGAGAGATCATAGTCGAGGTCGAACTTAGGGCTTCTTTGATCCTGTCGAAGGCTCTTTGATGCTCAATCGTCCAGTTAAACGATGTTTTCTTTTTTAGCAACGAGGAGAAAGAAGCAATAGTCTCTGCGAGGGCGGGGATAAACCGCCTTACATATGAAACCTTCCCTAGGAAGCTCTTTAACTGCTTCTGCGAGGTAGGGGGGCGCATTTCTCTGATCGCTTTCGCTTTGGATGGGTCGACATCGATCCCATGCCTGTGTACCAAGAACCCCAAAAATCTGCCTGCCGAGACTCCGAATGCGCATTTTAATGGATTCATCCTCAAGTTGTACCTTCTGCACCTCTCAAATACCCTTCTAAGATCTGCGACATGATCTTTTTCAAGTTTCGACTTTACCACGATATCATCCACATAGTCCTCTAAAATATCATGCATCATATCATGAAAGATCGCGGTCATCGCTCTCTGGTAGGTCGCGCCTGCATTTTTGAGGCCGAATGGCATCACAACTTAGTAAAAGTTTCCTATAGGCGTCCTGAATGCCGTCAAGGTAGCATCGTCCTCGTCCATGTGAATTTGATTGTACCCGCTGAATCCGTCCATGAATGAGAACATCTCCTGCCCCTAGGTCGCATCGATAAGAGTGTCCACATTTGGCAGTGGAAAATCGTCTTTGGGGCAGGCCTTATTGAGGTCGCGAAAATCGACGCAGCACCTGATTTGCCCGTTCTTCTTTTTGACTGGGACTATATTTGCAAGCCAAGTAGGATGCTGAATTGGTTTGATGAAGCCCGCGCCTAGCAACTTCTCGATTTCGGATTTAATCTGGGTTTCGAGCTCAGGACGGAAGATCATTGGTGCTTGTTTGATGGGTCGAGCCATTCTCGATACTCCCAACTTGTGAGACACGATCTTGGGGTCCAGGCCGGGCATCTCAGAGTAGTCCCACGCGAAGACATCCTGAAAGTCTTTCAGCAAAGATAGAAGCTCCTTTTTCTTGTCTTGAGAGAGCTTGTTGCTCAAGAAGATCGGCCTAGGCTCACCCACGCCATCTGAGAGGTCGATCTTCTCTAGCTCTTCCTCTTGGGGCTTAGGTATGTCTTGGAGACATTCGGGCGCGACAGGTAAGTGGTCGCAGCCTGACGAAGGATCCGCTTCTGTTGATTCGGCAAGCCTGGGGAGCGACCCAGCTTCAGGCGAGGTCGTCCCAGCGCACAGTCATAAGCGATAGATGATGCGACCGTTAGGCAACTGTACTCGCTTGACAGAGCCCCCTTCTTCGGCCCGGGTCCCCTTCATCTCTGTTCGACCCCTGCGATTCTCCTCCCACTTCGGCAGTCGAAGGGACCTGGGCGGTGAGACGACCGACTCTCCCTCGGGGGATGATTCATTATACCTTTCCGCATCGGCCAGATGCGCTTCTTCAGGCCCGAAGGGAGTAGTCGAGGCGGGGATTCTGACGACCCCGCCTTTCCACCGGCATTTCACACACTGGTGAAAGGTGGAAGGTACCACCCTGTATTTGTGCAACCACGGTTGTCCTAACAGTGTGTGATAGTTTGTATCTACATCAATAACCTGAAAGCGCGAGCTCCCTCTCATCGGTCCGACCTGTAAGTCAAGATCCACGTACCCTAGGGTTTTGTGATGGGCCGCTGCGAACCCGAGCACGTTCATGGGTATCCTTACTACTTTGTCGATGGAGATCCCTGCTTTTTCCAGCGTGTAGATCGATATTATGTTTATGGACGACCCTGTGTCGACAAACGCACGCTTTAGTTCTACCCCATTAACGAAGGCCGTCAAGAACAGAGGCCTATTATGATTGAGGTAGGGTATTTCAATGTCCTCGTCGGAGAAAGTGATCGAGGTCTCTTGGAGCTTGACCTTTTGCCTGATCGACCCTCCTTCGGCGAAAGCTGCTTCGTGCTGCTCATGCGCGACTTTGGCTAGAGCTCTGGAGGCTTCGAATCTGGCGACCTCGCCAAAGCCCAATTGATCGTAAAAATGCTTAAACTTGGGGGTATGTTGTAGAGATGCTGCGATCCCGTCGTATTCCCCCAGCGGATCGACCCCGCTCCCCTCATGTGTTTCATCTGCGTGGGAGGCCATGTGGGTTTGGCCCCCCGCGCCATTGTGGGTTAGAAACGGGACGTGGTTCACGTCTGCCACTGGGGCTATCACTTCGAGTTCTCCTGCCTTCATTTTTCTCTCGAAGATCCTCCTCAAGGCCCAACAATCCATTGTTGGGTGCCGCGTGTGCTGGTGGAACGCGCAGAAGTTGGGATGGGCCCGGTCGTTAGCTGTTGGTTCGATATCGACCGATGGTAATGAGATTGCCCCATCCTTTACCCATTGTTCCAAGAGATGAAGGACTTCCTTAGCTCCGCAGGGAAAGGGAGGAAGGTCGGCGGGTTCCTTCCTCTATCCCCTCCCTCCTTTGACCCTTTTCTGCGGCTCTGCTGCCGCGACCTCGGCAGCGGCTGGCCTCTTTTCTCGCTCCCACTCGAATTTTTGGGCGGGAAGAAGCACGCTCTTACTGGTTCTTCGCGCCGCTTCGTACAACTTGGAGAACGAGGAAAGGGGGAGATTCTCGAGGTACACCCTATAGGCCATGTTCATCCCTGCTACACATAGGCTGACCAATCCTTCCTCTGCGATGGAGTCATAACATTCCATCGCCCTTTCCCGGAATCTTTTGACGTATTCGACCAAATCCTCGCCTTGGTTTTGGAGTTCTTGGCTGAGCGTGATCGCTGTTACGCGCTCGTCGACCCAGAAGAATTTTCTGTAGAATGTGCCGACCATAATGTCCCAGGTGGGCATCGATTCTGGCGCTAGATTTGAATACCAAGTGTAGGCACCCTCTGTCAAAGATTTTGAAAATTCCCTAAGCCTTAAGCCCTCGTTCGATCGGTAGGCTCCTAGGGCGTCTAGGAAACGCACCACATGTTCCCTAGCATTCCCTTTCTTCCCATTAAACATAGGGAATTTCAAGTGTGGCACGTACCCTACAGGGTAAGGCGAGCTAGCGAGTTCGAGGGGGTAGGGAGGACGTAGGTCGCAATCAGGTATCGGCGGCAGGGGCCGAGAGAACCTGGCACGTTCTTGCTGCAAGAGTCTTTCGAGATCCTCCCTTGTGATAAAAGAGCTAGTTGGTGGCGGGGTCGCCTCTGTAGCAGGTGGAAGTTCCGCGGCCGAGCCAGCCCCTTCTCTTGGTCGCGAGGCTCCTCCTTCCCCTCTGGTGGCGTCCGCACCCCCGTGGAGCTGAGGAGCGTTAGATTCGGGGAGCGTGGTATGCGATCGCAGGATCTGTAGCATTTTTTCCTGAGTCTCTTGCATCATGGAGGTGATGGTGGGAGTAAGCGTCGCCATGATCTCGTTAATGATAGCCTGATGGGCGCTACCATGCGCTGAGTCGGCGATTTCTTCGCCATTAGCGCCGGTCCCTCCACCCGCACCAACTCGGTTGCTACTTCGCGTTCGGGCCGCCATTATATGTACAACCTCCCCAGTGGAGTTGCCAAAATGTTTATGAAAGAAACTGGAGAGGTCCTTGCAATCGTGAGGATTGCCGTAAAATGGCAACCTCGAGTACACGTAGTTGCAGAGTCCGAATACTAAAGGGGTGGATGGAAAGGGGAACAGAATAGGTTGAAGTGGTTGACCCCAGGATACGACTCAAGAGCTCAAGAGCTCAACGCTCGCGACCTTAGATGCAAGGTCGCAGCAACACTTCTAGCAATAAAGTCCTCCCTCCTCTTATCTGGGGTTGTTGAGATCCTTAAATAAGATTAACACCTTCCCTTTTATAGGGGAAGGATGGTGAGTACAGAAGGAGTCAAATCACTGACAGAATGGCCAGGGCGCAGCCAAAGGCATCCTGGCTCCCTGCCATTTCCTAATCATCAGAGTAGGCATATGATTTGACTGATTCTGTACGACAGGTGCTGCCGCCCTAGGTCTTATCACTACGATGTTCGACCTAGGCTCTGAGATGACGGCCATAGCCCACATAGCAGGTGTGCACACTGCCCGAGGTAGCAGGTCAATAAATGAGGAGAGGGAGGGAGATACCATATTGCCCTTGTGTCGTATTTTGGGTCAACAAACCAACCTGGCCAAGGCAAAGGGGCGACCCTGCCTCCCTGCGAGGGCGTCTCTTCACTTTGACGATCTTCTGTCCCAACCGCCAATCCAATCCCCACACTTCGACCTTGTAGTAGTAGAGAGCTGCGAAGCCTCTCGTAGCGTGTGCGTGTGTGCATGCGTAGGAAAGAAAGACAAGGAGACGAGTGCCGGTAGCATCACGACGTCCTTGCTTTCGAGTAACAAGATCGATGGAAATGGCAAGACGAGATCGAGAAATATTCTCCGTCGCGAAGTCCTCCTTGGCGTCTCCCTTGGTCGCACCTGACCAAGGGGAGGGCGCAAGTGTAGTCATATCATTGAAGAAGGAAGGGTCCTAGGATCACGACCTTGTCAGGTAAGGTCGTGATCGAAGGGACACGCCTCCCTCGAAAAGAGAGTCGACCGATGTCACTCGTCTGATTTTATTCGTCAACAAACCTATAAACACTTGCCCTTTAAAATGCTTCAAAATTATATGAGCTCAACAATAGTTAAAACTCTACTATTCAAAATGCTTCAAGATTACATTGTTCTAAAACAATCAACAACATATTCCTCCAAATGCTTCAAAACTATTAATACGATATAGCTAGACTAACCCCTTTACATGCAATTTTATACCCATCTATAGAAGAGGAATTCTTAACCAGTTTCCCAACCTTTCTTAAAAGTTTCAATATTATTCTTCAACCTATAATGCAAAAAAAAAAAAGTTATAAATATCTATGCTCATTATATAAATTTCATACTACTACAAAGAGAAACACACCTTCGTGTACTTTTGTTGGTGTCGACAATATAATTAATTTTGTCTTATTTCAAAAAATTCCCAATTATGTTCTGGTTATGAATATAGTGAATTTAACTCAAATTCACCATATTCCAAGCACTACACCAAGTGCATAAAATACTAGAACATTATCGGGGCTAAATTAAAGATTATTTTCATACAACCAATGATACTTTATGAAATCCTTAGGTTATATCCACATGTGATTGTTCAATATCAATATGCTTACAAGAAACCTAAGATATGAGGTGTCTACCTTTCAGCCGAGTTGATGCTACACCACCTAAAAATTCAAAATTAGTGGATCAGAGAGATTCGCTGAAGGAGTTATGAAAGGCATCTAAGGATTAGATAGCGTTCTTTACTTTTGGTTTCACTTTTTGGATGGGGTCCAAGGACCTATTTTAGCCAACATTTTACCTTATAAAAATTCAAAATTAGTGTCACTTTAAGTCCACAGTTTTGATTTAGAAAAAATATTCAAAATTTATTATAATCCTTCCTTCACAAGTATGTACATGTTGTTCTTATCTTCTTAAATATTAGAAACTTTCGGGGAAGCCAATATTGCCTAAGGAGATGGGACCACTTTCTTCAATTAATTTTGATTTAGAAAAAATATTCAAAATTTATTATAATCCTTCCCTTCACATGTACATGTTGTTCTTATCTTTTTAAATATTATAAACTTTCTGGAAAACCATGCAATATTGCCTAAGGAGATGAGACCACTTTCTTCAATTAACCCTATAGGGAGCTCTAAATTAATTGTCAGCATGTGTTTGATTAAAATTTTAATCAATATGTCGATTAAAATTTTAATCAATATGTCAAAGTGCCTCAGTTGGCCTACAAATATTTTAAGGACACTTGTTATCCCAACCAACAGTAAAGTGAGGTCTAGCATGCCTAGACACTGAAATTTGCAACCAGTAAGCCTAGTAGGCAAACCACCGGAATAGTACGTGTCCACATACTGGAATATCAAAATGTTGAAAAAAAAAAAAAAAAAGGGAATTTATGTTCACTTACACAATAAAAACCCCATCTAATTTTTTTTTTTTTATTATTTAGAAATTCATGGTAATATCCAACTTTGAAAAACCAAGAACTTAGTAAACATATCAAACGCTTGGTGTTCGAAAAATATAAATTACTAATCAAACATAGGATATAAATACAAAGCATTCTTTTAATAAACACACTAAGATTGAACACAAATACTAAGATGACAATATAATAATATCAATATAGAGATTGAATATAATATGAGAAAAGCATAAATTTAAAAACTGAATCCAACATATATTTAATATGTAATATAGAATAAGAGCATGTTTTGAATAATTAAAAAATAAAATAAAAACTCACTTGAATTCTTAATTCACTTGAATTTGGACAGAATTTAGTAATGGTACAACCTGATCAAACCCAAGCTTTTGTAATGTAATAGGAAAAAGTCATTATTTGGACGTATATATAAATGGGGTGTGGTCTTATATATGGATAGAAGAGGTCTTGCAGTAAAGAGTTAGAAAATAAATTTGAAGGGAAGATGAAGGAGATAATGAGAAAATCGTCTTATTAAACAGAAATTATTATAATTGAAATGAAAGATGAAGGGAAGATGGAGTTGTAGACAAAGTAGTTGCTAAAATATCAATGATTCAATAACAGTTCAATTAAATAAATGGAAGATGAAGTTGAATCAAAATATGAAGATGAACTGTTTGTTGATGAATATACATTTAATCAGAAGGTGAAGAGTTGATAAATTAATAAACATTAATCTGCTAGAGTTACAAAGGGTATTTTGGCCATTAAGAAAATCCATAGGGGCATTTTCATGAATTAAAAGTTTTTCTCATATTGAGCCTTTTATATATATATATATATGGAATAGGTTTCTCTTGCACCCTATTTTGACACCTATGTTTACACCTCATTTTCAAATACCATTGTAGATCAAATATTTTGAGAAACCGATCGTTAGATTAGATACTTATCTTATGTTTGTAATGTATGAAAAAAATCGGAGTGATCCGACGGTTAGTTTTTGAAAAATATCATTTTGAAAAACTATTATTTTTTTATTAATTAAAAACATAACATTTTTTTATAGTGACATTTCTTAAAATCTAACCGTTGGATCACTATGATTTTTGGTATACATGATATGCATAAGAAATGTATTGAATCCAACGGTCGGTTTGTCAACATATCTATCATAGATAGTGTTTTGAAAACGAGGTGTAAATATAGGTGTCAAAATAGGGTGTGAGGGGAACTTGACCCTCTATATATATATATATATATATATAACAAAATATCAATTAATTTGATCAATTGACTTGGATCAACCACAAATTTAATTTCACAAAATTGACCGTTGGATTAGATATTCATCCTCTCTATGTCATGGCTGTAAAAAATCACAGTGATCCGACGGTTGATTTTTGAAAAAATTATCGTTAAATAAATGGTGATATTTTGAAAAAAAAAATCCATGTTGAGGGTATTATGGTCAAATGTTAAGAATTGAGAATTATATTACATATTTATCCAAACACTAGCCCTGTAATTGCGTGGGTATATGATATGAGGAGGGTAATCACATTATACATTTTTATTCTCAAGTAATATGATTCACCCGTAATCACATTACATTACATTACATTAGGGGCAACCAAACTGTTAATGTTTTGAATAAGTAAAGTTTTAAGGGAAAAAGATCAATAGGCCCCTGATTATGGTCTTTTTTATCACTAAGTCCAAAGTATGTGTTTTTATACCGATAGGCCCCTCCAGGTCAAATTAGAAGTCAACTATTGATCATAGATTGTCTAAAATACCATTTCCTTATTTTAAGCTTGATTTTAGTTAAGATATTATTTCATGATTTATTGTAAATAGATAATTTAATATTTGAATAACATCTCTTACGGGTTAGGTAAGTGTGATATAGGTTTATTTTTGAATTTGAATTGTAATCAGAGTTTTGGAGACCTTTCATTGTCTTTCCTAAATAGCAACCCCAAAAACTGTTCTATCTGAAATCTCCATAGCCTCGCCTCACGTGTTCATGGCCATTGCCCCAGCATAGCCTCACCTCACGTGTTCATGGTCATTACCCACATAAATATCCAAAACCTCCATAGCCTCACGTGTTCACTTCCAGTTAAAGCACATCCATTATTGTTGCTTCAAGGAATTTTAAAGTGGTGGTTTGTTCTTCAAAAAATGTTAGTTTTATTTTAGTTTTTACATGATTTATATGCATATTTATATATTGCTTCATTTGTGTATGAGAGAATGTTTTTTTACAGAGATACTAGTATCTCTGTAAATTCCTTTTCCATATCATATTTGGTTCAATTTAATTCTAGAAACGTGGATAAAATTATGGGAATCATATCATAGAAAGTTCCTTTAGGAAGGCTGGGTTTCTGCAATGTTGCACATGCATTATTTTTCCTTTCTTCATGCTGTGTCAGACTAACAATGTGTCACGCCCACACAGAGTCACGACTCTGTGCACTGATCCAAGATTAATAAGCACGCCCACACAGAGTCACGACTCTGTGCAATGGTCCAATATTAATAAGGACGCCCACAATGAGTCATGACTCTATGTAATTTTCAAACTTAAAAATCACACCCACAATGTGTCAATTTCTATTCAATAGTCTTTTATATCAAGAGTCACGCCCACAATGAGGCATGACTCAGAAATTTATTTTCTTTTGGCCCTCTTTTTATAGATGAAGATGATGATGAAATCACTTAATTTTATCTTGATATAATCCCTTGATTTTAGGAAAGTTGATTAGGATGGACTTTCCTTTGTAAATGAATTTCAACATTTGAAATATTCCTTGATTCATGGAGATAATATTGGATAATATTATGTTAAGTTGATTTTCTGATAATAGTGGATAATATCCTGTTAATGAAAGGGTTTTTTTGTCCATTTTAATCAACTTTCACATATACAAGTATCATAAAAAAATATAGGGCCTATTGGTATAGCATTCTTGTACCAAGGTCCTATATATTAGTATAAAACCCAAGTTTTAAAGGCAAATCAAATTATTAAACACCGGTCCAAATCACTAAGGACCAATTAAACATTCAAAGTCAAAGATGGATGGCACCATAAAACCTGACCACAAATTCATTATAATACCAAACATTCAAAGTCAAAGATGGATGACACGGCAAATCCTGACCACTTATATATATATTTATAGAAAAGATATAGAGTACGTATGAACTCGATAAAGACGAGGGAGGCATGTGATAATATGGCCACGTTTTTCTTACTATTTTTTTTCACCATTACTCCTATCATTCGTTTTCAAAATACTAATGTTCGTTTAATATTTTGAGAAACTTGGATTAGATACTTTTCTTATATATATATATATATATATATATATATATATATATAT
>JAESVK010036657.1:0-17123 GCA_017140935.1 Hamamelis virginiana | reverse complement strand
TCGCTACTTGCTTGGCATTCAATGTCTTGTAGGATGCAGCTTCTACCCACTTGGTGAAATAGTCTATGGCGACCAGGATATACTCATGTCCGTTTGAGGCTGCGGGGGTTACCTTGCCAATGATGTCAATGCCCCATGTTGCAAATGGCCATGGCGAAGACATGGTAGTGAGTGGCATCGAGGGTTGATGTTTTCCACTTGCAAACACTTGACACTTATGACACTTCTTGACATGTAGATGGTAATCCCTCTCCATGGTTGACCAACAATACCCTAGTCTCACGATCTTCTTAGCTAGCATGTATCCATTCATATGTGGAGCCCCAGCCCCTTCATGCACTTCCAACACTATTCTTTCAGCTTTTCTGTTCATTGACGCACAACAGATGCACTCCATCATGTGATCTCTGGTACAGCTTCCCTCCACACAGAATATATTGATTGGCTAACCTTCTTATAGTCTTTCTGTCTACGAATGACGCCTCTTTCGGATATTCTCCTTTTTCTACAAACCGTTGGATGTCATAATAGCACGGTTTTCCATCATTTGGCTCTCCTTTTTGGATAACACAACAGTAGGCAGGTTCTTCTCGAGATTCTATGATGAGAGGGGTTACGCCTTCATCTTTAGGGATATCTACCATAGATGCTAAAGTGGCTAAGGCATCCGAAAACTTATTCTTTAACCTAGACAGATAAAAGAAGTCGATTCGACGGAATTCTTTCACCAAAGTCTCTAAGTATTCATGGTAGGGTAACAACTTTTTATCCCGAGTCTTCCATTCTCCTCTAGTCTGACATATGATCAAGGCGGAATGCCCATATACTTACAACTCTTCCACACCTAACTCCAAGGCAGCTTCCAATGCTAGGATACAGGCTTCATATTCAGCTATATTATTAGTGGCATCGAAGGATAACCTGACAGATAATGGTATCAAGTTATTCTCCGGTGTGACTAACAACACGCCTATTCCACATCCTCTCTTATTATAAGCCCCATCAAAGAAAACTTTCCAAGGCTCCTTACTCACTTCTAGAATCTCTTCGTCGGGAAACTAGTACTCAGATGGTCTTTCTACTAATGATGGATGTTCTGCTAGAAACTCTGCCACCGCCCTTCCTTTCACTGATTTCTGCACCACATATTGAATATCGAATTCTGATAATAGCAATAACCAACGGGCTTTCCTATAAGATAACACTGGCTTCTCCAACAAGTATTTCAGGGGGTCCATGAGACTAATGAGTTGCACTTGGAAAGACAGCATGTAATGGCAGAGCTTTTGGGTAACCCACACCAATGCCACACATGTCTTCTCTAATGCGTCATATTTAACCTCATAGTCAGTCATCTTCTTACTCAAATAATACACCGCATTCTCCTTTCGAGATTCTGGGAGATACTGAGCTAACATAGCTCCCATCGCAGTTCCAGTGAGTGCTAAATAAAGTAGCAAAGGCTCACCTTTCCGCGGGGGAACTAATATTGGTGGGTTGCTCAAATACCTCTTAATGGTTTCAAAGGCTTCTTGGCACGCGTCATTCCACTTCGTGGGCACATCATTCTTAAGAAGCTTAAAGATAGGCTCACAAATCATAGTTAGTTGTGCTATGAATCGACTGATAAACTGAACTTTGCCTAAGAATCCTCGAATCTCTTTTTCTGTCTTTGGTGGCTGCATCTCTGTGATGGCTTTAATCTTCCTCGGGTCGACTTATATTCCTTTCTGAGTAATCATAAACCCCAGCAACTTCCCCGCAGTTACTCCGAAGGCGCACTTTTGAGGATTCAATCTCAGGTTAAATTGCTTAATTCTGAAGGAACTTGCTTAGAGCTTCAAAATGACTTTCTCGATCCTTAGACTTCACGATCATATCATCCACATACACCTCCACTTTCTTATGAATCATATCATGTAATAAGGTGGTTGCCATTCTCTGATAGGTAGAACCGGCGTTCTTTAGGCCAAAGGGCATAACTCGATAACAGAAGGTCCCCCATTGAGTGATGAAGGGGGTTTTCTCCATATCTAGAGGGGCTATCTTTATCTGATTATAACCCGAGAACCCGTCCATGAAGGATAACAGAGCATGACCGGCGGTGCTATCTACCAAGATATCTATGTGTGGCAACGGGAAATCATCTTTAGGGCACGCCTTATTTAAATCCCGGAAGTTTACGCACATTCTAACTTTCCCATCTTTCTTAAGCACCGGCACAATGTTAGCTAACCACTCGGGGTATTCCACTACTTGGAGGAATCCAGCGCTCATCTGCTTCATTACTTCATCTTTGATCTTTAGTGCCCACTCTGGCTTCATTCTCCTCAACTTCTGTTTCACAGGCTTAACCCCCGGATTAGTAGGGATAAAGTGTTACACTATGTCGATGTCAATCCCTGGCATATCTTTGTACGACCATGCAAATACTTCTATGTTTTGTCTCAACAATCCTACCAACTTTTCTTGTTCTTATGGTGACAGCGTTGCCCCAATGTTAATTATTTTAGGCGATTCATCGGATCCTAAATTAACTGATATTAATTCATCCACATTGGGTCGAGCATGTTCCATTTCCCTTCGTTGTTCAAATTCAGGGGGAACACTCTCTCTAGGATCTATATTCATGCCATATATACTCATAGAAGACAGAAGAGATAAGCTGCAAATGCAAAGAATGAAGAAAAATGAATACTTTATTAATCGTGAAGAAAGAAGAATAACAAAAACTAAGCTATCATTCGCCTCTTAACAAAGGAGGGATGATTTTATTGAAAAAGGAAAAACAAGAGTCCTATTCTATGATCCTATGGAAAGAAAGTATAGAAATCCTATAAGCTATCATCTGATGGTAGTGAATCTTCCGCGACTGAGTCTTCAACTCGAGGCTCATACTCAAGGCTCTAGTTGGTCAATGGATTGGAGGTTTCTTCAATAAGATCGGGTTTGCGAACATGCTCTTCGATGTAGGCGATCTCTTTAAACGTAGCCCTTATGGCGATTTCATCCATATGGTTGACCCAGTCAAACTCTGCATGCTTTTCGGCTGTGACGGTAGTTGGAGAGAGAGGTAATGGTGTGTTAAAGAAGATTTCGAATCCAGGAACTCTAGCTTTCTGATCTTCAAGGTAAATGGGCTCGGGGAACCCGCAATAAGGGAAATCATCCCCATCTTTGACAAAAGCCCCATTCAGAGTGGGCCGGTAAGGTTTCAGAGTGAGGTTAGGGACTCGTCCCTCTTCTTTGGCCAATTGTCTTTCTTTTCTTTTATGTGCCATCTCTTTTCTGTCAACTTTGGTACTTAATAGCCCAACCCGAATGGATAAATTATTGAAGGATACTTGATAGAATCAGGCGTGCCTTAATGACGACGACCTAAGCCCATTCCTGGAAAGAAGCTCATATTTTTCATGATCTGGCCTACTTGCATATTCCCATACGGACTACAATCTAGCATCATCTTCTCTTTTCATCCAGATTCAACTTCTACACACTGTATGTATTCAAAGCCTGTCAATGGTACTTCTTCGATCTCTGGCTTGATCTCACAGATAGGTACACGGGTAGGAGTGATCTCAGAATCTCCCTTCAATGTCACGACCGAGCCTTTGTAGGGGAACTTAACCTTTTGATGGAGGGAAGAAGGCACAGCCCTAATTGGATGGATCCAAGGCCTACCAAGTAGAAGATTGAAACAAGCAAGTACGTCTAGCACTTGGAAATCGACTTGGAACTCTACAGGCCCAATATCTAGAGATAAAGTGACCATGCCCACTACTTCTCTTCGAGTGTTATCATATGCTCTCAAAGTCTGCCCTGATGGTTTGAATTATGATGGTTCGATGCCTAAGGAAGTGGCGGTGCTAAGAGGACATACGTTCAAGGCTGACCCATTATCTATTAACACTATAGGAATTCTCTTGCCCATAGTATCCACCGTGACATACAAAGCTTGCAAATGATGAGGTCATTTCTTTGGAAGGTCTGACTCTGTGAAGGATATTGACTGCCCATGCTGAGCTGGACTGACCAGACTGACTAAACCCTCGGGTGAAGTATCGATGGGAATCTGAACCTGGTTGAGTAGCCTGAGTACTGTCTGTCTGTGCTTTTGAGAAGCCATTAAAAGTCCCTATATGGTGATGTTGGCTTGAGTACGCTTGAGCTGTTTCAGTATCTCTTCCTATTCCTCTTGAACTTCAGTGCATTGAGATATTTCTAACTCTCCCAAAGGATTGTCGGATTCCAAGTTGGCAGGCTTGAAATGACGACCTCCTCTAGTGACATGGTTAACATATTCCTTATCACTGGCCCAAATATCTGCTATCTCCTCGGGTGTGTTCATCAAATCTTCCCACTCTATAATATCAATCTCATTCTCTGACCCATCATCTATGGTAGACTCGGCAGAAGTCGAACTTGATCCGAAATTCTGGGTGACCCATGGTTGCCTTGGATAGACGGTTCGGTGATGGGTGTCCCCATTCATATTGATGACCTTGGTTGTGAAATACTTCTTGAGGATACTCTGGCTAGCTTTCTCAAAATAGATGAGGTTTGGACTTTCGGGTTCAACCTGAGCCATAGGAACGTCTTCTTTAAGTGAATCGGGGTTATCACCCCAACCAGAAGGAGCAATGGGTTTTTTAGAGATGGGCGTTTCAAAGGTGGGCTTCTCCATTTTAGGGTAAAGGACATAGAAGTCGAACTTCCCACTAGGTTCTCTCAACAGGCCTACTTCGGGATCTCCGGCCTCATATCTTTTTTGCAACTCCCATTGGCTAGTTCCAGTCTTGGAAAAGGCTTTCTTGGTTCTAACATTAGATCTAATGGGTTCAATCATTGTCATCTCAGCTTCACAAGACTTTTCAGAGCAGAGAACGTAGAAACTAAATCTCCAATTTCTTTGTGTAAACAAATCCACACAAGGATCTCTAGTTTCAAACCTTTCTTAAAGAGCCCACTGACTAGTACCATTCTTTGACGACTGATCCACTTTGCGAGGCTTGGGAAGCCCATTCGGACTAAAACCCGGGAATGTATCTTTCTCAAACTGTCTCCATGAACGATAAAACCCCCTTGGGCTGGTGAAGGGTTGAGGGATTTCAATCAGACCTTGATCAATGAACCCTTGTACTATATTCCGCAATGTATCACATGATTCCGTGTCATGGCTATGGGTGGCATGGTATTGGCAGTAAAACTTTTTGGGTTTTGGCTTGTATGGAGTAATGAGCCCACGGGCTTGACAATGATGAAACATTTCAGTTATGGAAGTAGGGAATGAAGGGTGAGGGCGGATGGGCTCACAGTGGACATAAGGGTCGGCATGGATAACATTGATATTTGCTGGTGGTGGGACTGCATGGGTAGGAAGTGGATTTTGGGTGACATTGGGTTGAGAAGGTGGGGAAATGGTTTTATTGTCTATGAGGTCTTGGACTTCATGGCGGAGATGGAAGCAACGGTTGGTAGTATGGCATTTGGATTGATGGAAATGGCAGTATCCATTTTCATTGTAGTTCTTGGGTAATGGGTTGGGTGTAGGTCTGGGTTCCAGAGGTTGGAGCAAGCCTCGAGCTTTTAATTTCTCAAAGACTTTTTCCAATGGCATATAGAGCTCGGTGAATTTTCTGGATGGCTTATTTCCTAGGGAAAAGGGTTGGGTAAATGGAGTAGGTTGAGATATGGCATTGACTTCGGTAGCCTTCCCATTGATGACAGGTCGGCGGTTTTTGTAAGGTTCATCGGTTTGGAGAGCTCCATCTGCTAGAGCATCCTCCACTTTGGTCCCGGCAGCGACTAGAGATCGGAAATTTGGGTGATATTGGAAAAACATGTGCTTGTGATACACTGGGAGTAAGTTCTTCACTATCATGCGGATTTATTCTTCTTCCTCATGGCGGTTAGCCATTTTAGAAGCCTTGGCTCTCCAGTGGGTGAGGAAGGCAGAGAAAGTTTCCCTTGATTCTTGCTTTGTAGTCTCCAAGTCCTTCCTAGTGACATCAACTTCTATGTTATACCAGTAATGATTGCTGAACTCAGTGCATACATCCTCCCATGTCTTCATTCTAGACTCATCCAGTGACAAAAACCATTTTAGAGCATATCCAGCTAATGTCTCATGGAACATTTGGGCTAGCAGGTCATCATCAGCCCCTCGTGGATGCATGGCCCTCACGTACATCTTCAGATGGGTTTTAGGACAACCCATTCCATCAAACTTCTCTAACTCGGGCATTCTGAAATGAGTGGGCATACGGACCTTAGGGAACAGAGATAATGACGACATGTCCACCAGATCATCAGACTTCCTAATACCTTTCAATGCTTTCTCCAGGGCTTCGACCTTGCTACTCAACATTATAGGCTCAGTGGAAAAGAAAGCAGGAGTCTTGGGCTTGGACTCTTTATCCAAATCAACAGGATGACATATTCTGGACCAGGCCTAGTGGGATTAGCAACTATCTTCAGTCTAAGGAAACATTCATCTTCATCAACATTCTCAAACAAGGGATTAGTACAGGCTCGCACCTTATCCTCCTCTTCTTTCTGGTGTACTAACTCTTGTACCACTTTTAAGAGTGCCTCGATCTTCTCATCAGTCGTCTTTCCACTAGTTCCAATGGCGGCAGGGGTATGATCTTCATTACTAGACATTTTTGAATCAACAGGTAAGCCCTTAAACAACCGACCGCTATAATCACGACGCCAAGCCAGAATGCTGGGAAAGGGAAAAGATTTGAATCAACTAAGAGCTTCCAATGTGAAAATGGATGAATAAGGACAATCTCACATGCTCACAAGAGTATGGGTCTAAGGCCCACACATCAATCTCACTCTCCCACATTCTTTCTTATGAAAGTGGGCCTAAAGCCCCGGCAAGAATCTCATCAGAAACTCCTAAACTCACAACTCAATCTTATTGCAGGCATATACCTTTCATCCAAATAGTATGGGCCTAAAGCCCACACTTCAAACTCACCTAAGGCCTATAAACGGACATCACTATTCGGACAGCATAACACTACCACGGGCCTAAGTCCAAGGATATGTAGGGTACTAAACCCTCATTAAGTACCTTAACTCTTTAGAGACACTTCCCTTAAGAGTTTAGGGCATTTCATAAAGGTCTAGACCTACAATCCTGGGTCCTAGTAGTTCTACACATTTCACAATCGTGGCTCAAAAAAAAACCGGGGGGTAAATCCGGCAGCATAACATTACAATAATGTGTTAAAAAGTGACGTGGGTGGGGTATGTGTCCTACGGAGACAGTCTATGTGGACTAATGCAAAGGGTAGGCTGAGTGTCCCTTACTCGCTCGGTCCAATCGATATACCTAACCACATGTGACATCAGGAATGCCGCGTGGGTCCAACAGTACGTGATTGGTCCGTTTGATATACCCGAGGGTACTTGGCAAGAAGGGTGATGGCTTTCGCATACATGGAACCCGAGAGTCAAAGAAACCGGGCCCAGGGCTAGGCTTATCGTTGGCTATAGCATACAACGTCCTAATCATGCAGAGTCAATGCGCACATAATGCAGGAATTAAAGTCACACAATCACACAAATGCAAGTGATTGATTTTATTAATTAAGAAATTGAAAAGCCCAAAAATAATTAATTGGAGTTTAGCCCTCGACATCCCCAGTGGAGTCGCCAGTCTGTGAACCAGCCAACCTAGATCGGGAGGCCTCTTGTTCACTTTTGGGGGTGTTTATCTTGAGTGGATTGTGGATGATGTTTATCCGTCTCGATTTATCCTTCTCTATTATCCACGCTTATCCTTCTCTATTATCCACTCAAGATAGGGTTTTTGAAAAAAGGATAAGAGTTTGTAAAAACTAGGAGTCGCCACCTTATTTTTAGGGAACAAAGAAACCACAAAAAGAGTTTTATTTTCAATAAAACATTGACCCCATATTTTGGAAAAGCATGGTCTTTTGAATCAAAGTTGGATTCGGGGGCTAGGTTACGAAGTGGGAAGGTTCCAAGGAACTCCTTGTAGGCACCCACCTCGCCCTAATTAAAGGTCTCCTAATTAAATTTGGGCTTTATCAAAATCTTTTCAAAACAATCCTAGTATATCTAATCAACCTCAAAATATGAATAATAATATATAATAATAATATATAGTACAAAAGTATACACAATCCTAAGGGTCTTAGGAGACTAGAAGTCAACCTAAGATTGGACTTGTGCCCTATTGACTGCCTACGTACCTTATCAATTGCTTGACAAAGATCAAAGTCCACGTAGTTCGATTACATAGGACTCTCCTATTGTAATAAACCACATAATCGTAGAAATTCTATCTTATCTTGGACTCTAGCTTCGAGAGTTTGAGTTTGATCAAAACACTTGTTATGAGAGATGAAATTTCATTCCATTTTGAATTCTTTCAAAATCATTTTTAGAATTATTCTCGAAGTAGAATCCTAGGTAAAATAGAACTCTATTCTTATTGTAATTCTTACAACAAAGAAGAGTCCTAAGTGGGGTCAAGTGACCCCCCTAATCCTATGGTTTCTAGCTAATCCTAGGTTAGTCTAAATACCTATTATGTTAATATTATGCATGCTGGAAAATTCTGGAAAATAGGTAAAAAATGCAATCAAGTATGTGAACAATGCATGAAAATGTCCTAAATGCAATCTAGGTTAGATATGGGAACCTAGGCATATTTCTAAGTTAGTTTAAACCTAAAAAATGAGTTTTAATGCACTTTAAATCCATGGATAGATTTAAAAGTAGTCTTGAAGTGTATTTAAAACCCTAAAACAATGAATAAAAAATGGTTAACAATGCACTAAATGCAACCTAATAATGACATGCATAAAATACCATAAACTCAAATCATGTTCATTCTAATTAACACAAGGGAAGAAACTTACCTTCGAATGCTCCCTCGAACACAATTTGTATATCATCCCAAGCATCAATATTTAAAAGACATAATAAGAATAAAGGTATAAATAACATGTGTTCCCTAACATGGATACTAACATGGAAAAAGACTCAAACTTCTATCATGCATTCACATAAAAAGAATATTATAAAACTAACCTCTATCACGCATATTAATAAACTAAATCCTATTATATTCTAATCATATCCTATCATGCATACTAAAGAAATAAACTAAATCCTATTGTGCATATTAAAGAAATAAACTAAATCCTATTATGTATGCTAGAGAAATAATGAATTAAATCCTATCATGCTTACTAACAATGAACTAAATCCTATGCATACTAACAATGAACTAATCCTATGCATACTAAGGAAATAAAAACCTAACCTAGCATGATTAAAGAAGAAGAATAATAATAATAATAAGAAGAAGAAAAGAAAACTTTAAACTACTAACCTCTTTGCCTCCTTCCCTCCTTCCCACTTGCTCCAAGCCTTCTCTTCAAGCTCCAAGCCTTCTCCTCAAGCTCCAAGGACTCCAAGGAACTCAAGGACTTTAAAACTTAAGCTACAGTGCTATGGGGGAAGCTTGTGCAATTGCTCAAGCCTCTGCTCTCCAAGCTAGCTCTTTAAAGCTTATTTCTGTGTGTTGAAACTGATTCTAGGGCCCTCTATTTATAGGGAGGCCTGAGTTTAATTAATGGCTGAGTTTAAATCTCCTAGGAATGATCCAAGGGCTCAAAAACAATCTTCCAAGGTATTCATACTCATCCAAAAGTCCCCATGGCCGAACTAGACACATGGCAGGGCTTGGAAGAGTTCCGGGCAGAAAAATTACTCAAAACTGGCAGTTATTGGCTAAGAGGATCGATGGCCGTCCTCCTTGGGACGGTTGGCCGTCCTTCATGGACGGTTGTCCGTCCTTTGGTGGATGGTCGTCGATCTTCCATGCTATTTTTGGCCTATGTGGGCCTATCTCAGCCCGTTTTGACCCGGTTTCGGTTTTTTTCGGCTTTTCGGGCCCGTTTTAAGTCCAAATTTGACGATTCAAGCGCCGAAACGATCGTGATTCGATTTTCCATGTTTTAAGAAGTGTTTGAAGTGAAAATGCATTGACCGAGGTCAAAGGTTTAGGGAAAAATCGACCGATTAGCTGTTTAGGGCCTGCCGGGCCCAAATTAAGGTTTTGAAATTTGCTAACCGATTGCTTTCGAAATCATTTCTTCTTCTCGAAACAAGTTTTAAAAAATTTTAAGAAAGTTTTTTGAAGCCTTTGAAAGCTTTGGTTTGGTAAAAATATCGAATCCCGGTCGCTTCCGGTCGAAACCCTAATTTGGGCTTTGAAAGGGCCTTTCGAGCCTCGAGAGTCAAATATGGGCCAGAAGGCTCCACAGATCTTGCCATTGATCAACTTAGCTACCAAACACACTTTACATATCTATGCCAAAGCCTCGAGACCGTTCGAGACAATATCGACAGTCATTCAGGGCTTTTGTGATTCGAAAGACAGTACTGCCCTTCAAGTCACAAAAGGCCTTATTTTCTATCAAGCCTGGCTCAGAATGCCATGGAATTTTGCAGGGATGTTCCTAGACTCTCTAAAAACCTAATGCAAAAAGAACCGACTCAATCTGACCTAAAAACCTACATGTGATAATGACTTCTAACTAACTACCCACAAAGGTAAAATTGGGAACTTAGGGTTTTAACACCCTATTTCATTTCTAAACACAGGCAACCATTCATGGCCATACTCATGGTCAAAAATGGATGTCTACACAGAGATCATACCACAAGGATCTTCAACGCCAAATCCTTTCTCGAAATAGAAATAGTGGGTTTTAACTATCTTTTTAGATTGTTGATTAGGAATGTAATGTTTATTTTAATTAGTAGTGTTTAATTTAATGGAAGTAGTCCTTTTTTTAATTTTCAATGTAATGTTTAATTACTTTTAAAAAAAAAATAGATACAATATTTAAATAAAAAAAAAGATTCAATACTTGCATAAAATAAAAGACACAATACTTAAATAAATAAAAGATACAATACTCAAATAAAATAAAAGATACAATACTTAAATAAAATAAAAGACACAATACTAAAATAAAAAAAAAAGATACAATACTTAAATAAAATAAAAGACAATAAACAAAGTCAGTTAAAATGCTCTATTTCCATAACGTTGGCAAAAATGCTCAATTAAGTCATTGCGGATGGCATAGTGGGTAGCTGCATCTCTAATTCTTATATGACGAGATAGGAAGGAGTCAAAGTCATCATTAAAATCTCGTTTATCTTCCACGATCATATTATGTAAGATAATGCATGTCTTCAGTATCTTCCCAAGAGTCTCAAAATCCCATGATCTTGCTGGTCCACGTAAAATTGCAAATCGAACTTGTAGAACCCCAAACGCACGTTCCACATCCTTTCTCGTAGCGTCCTGCATATCTGCAAAATGTTGTTTTGCTGGACCATCTGGAGAAGAATTGGTTTGAACTAATGTAGCCCATAGCGGATATATACCATCACCAAGATAATATTCCATATTGTAAGTGTGCCCATTTATTGTGTATATAGCTGGAGAAGCCCGCCCTTGGGCAAGATCAGAAAACAAAGGAGATCGATCCAAGACATTTAGATCATTATGAGATCCTAGCATTCCAAAAAATGAGTGCCAAATCCACAAATCATATAAAGCTACAACTTCAACAATTATAATAGGTTTTTTAATATGGCCGTTGTACTGACCTTGCCAAGCTGTCGGACAGTTCTTCCACTTCCAATGCATGCAGTCCAAGCTTCCCAGCATACCGGAAAAGCCTCGAGCCTCACCCACAGTAAGTAACATTGCTACATCATCTGGCCTTGGAGCTCTTAGATACTCAACTTTGAAAATGTCAATTACTGATTGACAAAAATGTTTCAAACTCAATATTGCGGTGCTTTCCCCAATCCGTACATACTATTAAGGTATTCATGCCTTCTTAGGAGCACATTAACAAGACCAACATTGATACATGGTATTATTTAGAAGTAAAATTCATGTCAATTGAACCATCAGGAGTTTTATACTTGAGCACTTGAGCTACACCAAATTGGGAAAGAGAGAGAGTGTGTGTGTTTTCACAACTCTTAAGAGGCAAGGAACAGTCTAGGAAAAAGAGACCTAGAGTTCTCACATTTGTAAGAGACAAGGTAATAGCAAATCACAAGGGACAAACTAGGAAAGTTATGAAACATATATACATATGAAAATCACTTGGGTTCTTGGGAATTACATATTGAACACAAACTTGTGATATCACTATGGACAAATTGGGAAGTGAAATCATAAGATTTCCAGTTGGGGTATCACAAATAAATTTAACACACACCACTGACACATAGCAGTATCTCTTTTAAGTTTTGTTCAAAAAAATATTGTTAAGGAACTAAACATTTTTTGAGCTTCATCTATATGTTTTGGACCTTAAAAGACCACACCAGCTTAAATAGAAAATCCAATGTGATAAAGTAAACAAATTGCAAGGGAAATAATCACACAAAGAAGATCCAAGGTACCAAAAGTAAAGAGAACCTACTACTTGCATTGCTGTCCTTTTTTGTCTTTTGTTCATATTGAGGTTGGATTTTTTTTTTCTACTTAATTGTTAATTTAATTATCATCTTCAAGGTTGTGCCCCCACAAACTCCTAGATTATATGATTGGGATTACCCTTTCAAGGTAATTATTTAATACCAGCATAAAATAGAATATAACATATACAAGAAAACATGGAAGATCTTCTGTGATTTATCATCTCATCTGATCCTAAGATTGAACACAACCTTTTAAATATTTTAATTAAAATATTATTGATTACTAAATCTAAGTCGTCCACACCCACCAAATTATTCCCTCCATTTACAGAATGTAGGTAAGCCAATCGTGTAAAAAAGGCACCATTCAACCCCAAAAGCATGATCTTTCGTAAGCCTGATAAATTTTAAAATTCATGACCTTTTGTAGATGAATTATCCTTGACTTGACATTTCTAAGTAACATGCAGGGAAAAAAAGAAGTCTTAATGTCATTAGTAATATATACGCACGTTCACACACATTTGTGAACACCCCATTTTTACCAATTATTTTTATTATATGTTTATGTAAAAGATTAGCTTGAAAAGTTGGTCATTTAATGGGAGATTGGACTTGTAAAGACCAATTTACCCAAATTGCCCCTTTTGAAGAAAAGGGACAATTCATTATTTATTGTGTACATTTGAATTGGAATCAATCCATTTGAATTGCATTTGACTTTTGAGGTGTTTTAGAACATCCCTGTAAATTTTCATGACATTCTGATGAGAGCTCGATAGGTAATTAGGGTTTTTGCGACTTGAGGGGCATTTTCGTCCTTTTTTACGAATGACCTCCGAATTCAAAATTGATTGTTTCATTGAATTTATATGGATGTGTGGAGTGAATTTGGAGTGCTAATTGAACTTTTGAATGGTTAGGATAGATTCGTCCAAAATCGATCCCATGGATAAGAATGAGCTGAATTAGGGTTTTATTCAAATCGACCGTGAATTGGTCATTTTCACCAAAATTAAAGATTTTCAAAACATGTTTTCAAATACCAATTTCATATTAAAACCATGTTTTTAGAAGTGATGCAAGCCTAATTGATCAATTTTACAAAACAAAGAATGGTCATATGACCAATTTTGGCACAACCGGGTCAATTGGCTAGCTTTTTGCTAAAATCCTTGACCATGATCAAGTATTTTTAACCCAAAAACATTCTAAAAGTGTGAAGGATTAAAACACGGTCGTTTTGAGCCCTGAACCATCGAATTTGAAACAGATTTGACCAAAATATGGCCAAAATATGAAATTCCATTGAAAATGGGCAAAATTTGGGAAGTCACTATGGTGACCGTCCTAGCTAGGATGGCCAACCGTCCAGCCTAGGACGGCCAACCGTCCAGCCTTGGATGGTCACCAGGATGGTCGACCCCATTTTTCATATTTGGAAGATTTGAGGCTCTCCCACCCATTTTGGCCGATTTGATTGGTTTTTTTTGAATAAATTCGAAAGGGATTAAGCTTGCAAACCCTAAGGAGACTCATTCTAAGCCTTAGGATCATTTTTAGATAAATTAATCCCAACCATCCATGGTTATTAACCCTAACTCTATAAATACACTACTATAGAGTTAAGACAAAAAAAAAAAGAGGGGGAGAATCCTAGGGTTAAAGAGGAGGCTACAGATCTGGTTCTTCACCATTGGAAGGAGAGAACGAAGGTGGAGAAGGAAGGAGAAGGACTCAAGGCTTGGAACTTGAAAGAGATTAATCAAGGAGAAGAGAGAAAGGTGAGTGTTTTCCTATTGAATAAGTATTTTCTCATTTGTTCATGTATGATAGCATAGTATTAGTTTTATGTTTGATTGTTTAGATATTTGTTTAATATGTTTACATGTTAGATTATGATGTTATTTATTATGATTTCATGTGAGTTAGTATGTTTAGGATAGATATATGTGAGCATGTTTGTTTAGATTAATTATTTGCATGATTTTATGTGAGTAAATGCATTAAGGGTTAGTTTCATTATGATTGCATGTTAGTAAGCATATTAGGGTGTCTTTTATTGTGATTAAATGCATGATAGAGTTAGCTTCATTATTATTTTATGTGATTAAATGTGATTAGGGTTAGTTTAGTTAGGATTTTATATGAGTATGCATGTTAGGATTACTTTTTGTCATGATTTTATGTGTAGATGCATGATTAAAATTAGTTTTATTGTTATTTATGTGTAGATGCATAATTAGAATTAGTTTTATTATGATTTTATGTTAGAATGCATGTTTAGGGTTGTTTAGCTTAGTTATTATTTTTTGTGAATATGCATGTTTAGGATTAGTTAGCCTTGTTGTGATTTTATGTAAGTATGCATGAGTAGGGTTAGATTTGTTGTTATTTTATGTATAAGCATGTTAGAATAAATATTGATGTATTCATATTGTTATTTGAATCTCTCGATGGTTGATTGATGATTTTAATGATAACATGAGTATATTAGTATATTATTTTGACATGTGGTAAGTCTTGAGTCTTTATTTTTTATGTTTTGTTGATTATTTGAGCACTTGATTTGGATTCATTTGTGTGAATATATAAAATGTGTACGAGGGAGCGTGCAAAGGTGAGATCCTTCCCTTGTCTTTAAATTAATCGTTTAAGCATATTTTGTGTAATTTTTTTGACATGTTTTTTGCATAGTAATTTAGTATATTCATGTAGAAAGCTTGCTAAAACATTTTCACTTTTTTTTTTTTATTCTTTGTTTTCATGATTTTTAGAGTAATTTAAAGTTCATATTCAAATCTGTCCGAGTTTGTTTATGTCCTTAAATTACTTCTAAAAATTATTTTATGACCAAATCCTACCTAGAAATATGCTTAGGATCACATAGTAGAATTAGTATGCATTTAGGAGCATTTTCATGCATGGTTAGTATTAATTTCATGTATGTTAGATTAATTCATTTAAATTCCAGCATGCATCGTATTAGTATATTAGGTTTTTAGATTAACTTTAGGGCTAGTTAGAGACCCTAGGTTTAGGAAGGTCACTTGACATTCCCTAGGAATTTCCTTTGTTGTAAAAGTCATACTCAGATTTGAGTATTTTAATCAATTTAAGAGTCAATTTTCGAGAGATTTCCTAAAAAGATTTTTGATGCAATGTTTATGAAATAAACATGATTTTATGAGGGATTTGATTAATAAATGATTTTCAAAAAGATTTGAAATGTTTTAAAGATTTTTACCTAGGAATGAGATTCCTACCCATATGATTTGTTTTCTTGAAAATCTTTGAAAAAGATTTTTAATTGGAATTGAATTCTAAAGATAAAGATTGTTTAGGACACTTAGATTTTATGAAAGTCTTTAATTGGAAATGATTTCAAATGAATGATTTTAAATGAATAAAACTCTCGAAGTTAGAGTCTTGAATTAGGTTGAATACCTTTGATGATGTGATCGATTACGATAGGAGAGTCCTAGGGTAGTCGAACTATGTGGACTTTAATACTTGCTAGGTGATACTAGTAAGTTACATAGGCGCTAATAGGGCTCAAGTCCGCCCTAGGATGCCCGTAGGGTATTCTAGGTTCTTAGGGTTTGTTTGTATTTTTTTATTATTAATATAACTAATATAGATTACTGCATTTTATATCACTACTTTATTGGTTGATTTAGATTATTTAGGATTGTTTGTAATAAGAAATTTAAATAGCCCAAATAAATTAGAAGTCCTTTAATTAGGGCGAGGTGGGTGCCTACAAGTGAAAGCTTGGAACCTTCCCACATCGTAACCTAGCCCCCGGTGTTAGAGGTATGCCCTAAAACCAATCCTAAAGGGCATATCAATTTCATATTATATGTATTCGAAGGTACAACTTATCGTATGTATTTATATATATATGATAAGGTCCATGAATAAATGATAGAAGAAATATGTATCTCAAAGTTGTTGAGATATGGAGACTCATATTTCTAGTACACATTTATTCTAAACGAGTTCCTACTCATAGGTTTATTAAAGTGGATATTTAATAAACCGTTAAGAGTAGCACAGATTTAAACTGGCTCCAATTGGGAGGATAGGTAGTCTTTCCTATCGGTGTAGTGACACTATAGTTAATCTGTGGGTGCATATTAGAGAATATGTACACTGAACATGATCTGCTAGAATGTTCTTATGGAGATTAGTCAAAAGAATATTCTTTTGTTACGACCATTGATTTGGTAATCCTTAGACCTGAGGCACCATAGTTATCTTATGCATAGGTCACTTGAGTTTAATAGTATGTCGTACATCCTTAACCACAAGGGTGTAATCGGTACTCATTGGCTCTAGTAGGGTTATGTATGAAGGTAAATGAGTGCGCAAGAAGGAATCATCACTTTCATCTTTGATGAGAGAGAATGTCAAGGTTCGTTCACAAAGATAATTCTTAGTGTGAAATCCATGGCCATGGTGATAGGTAAACTGTGAAAAGTGTTTCATGAGTTTATCTTATTGAGAATTATATTTTGTGGAACATTTAACAAGTTGTTAAGATATGGTTTGACTTAATAACCATGCCTGAATATCTTAACAGTGACATTAGGGGATGAAGGATTAAGTAACAT
>JAESVK010036653.1:0-16138 GCA_017140935.1 Hamamelis virginiana | reverse complement strand
GACATAAAATAATGATTTGAAATTGTGATTTTTATATGGGAGATGTACCATATAATTGATTATATGTTCATATGGGAGATGTACCATATGAACGATGAGTTTGAATTGTTTTATGTGAGACATAAACTAATGATTTGAAATTGTATTTTTTATATGGGAGATGTACCATATAATTGATGATATGTTCATATGGGGGATGTACCATATGAACGATGAGTTTGAATTGTTTTATGTGAAACATAAAATAATGATTTGGAATTGTGATTTTTATACGGGAGATGTACCATATAATTGATGATATGTTCATATGGGAGATGTACCATATGAACGATAAACTTGAGTTATTTTATGTGAAGCATGAAATAACATTTTGAAATTGTTTGAAATTATTTTATGTGAAACATAAAATGATGAGGTGAGATTATTTTATGTGAGACATAAAATAATGCTTTATATGGGAGATGTACCATGTGAACGATGAACTTGAGTTATTTTATGTGAAGCATGAAATAACATTTTGAATGATTTGAGATTATTTTATGTGAAACATAAAATAGTGGCTTATATGGGAGATGTACCACATAATTGATGATATGTTCATATGGGAGATGTACCATATGAACAATGAGTTTGAATTGTTTTATGTGAAGCATAAAATAATGGTTTGAAAATGTTTATATAGGAGAAGTACTATATAAATAATAATTCTTGTGGGAGATGTACCATAAGAATAATGAGTCTGGACTATTTTATGTGAGAGAAGTATCACATAAGATGATAACTTGTATGTGTTTATGTGAGAGAAGTATCACATAAAATGATGATTTGTGTATGCTTATGTGAGTGAGATATCACATAAATGTTTGTTTTGTGGTTTGTTAGTGTGATTGATTTTGAAATAATTGGAAGTGTGACTTCTAAGGATTATTTTCATTCTGGATTTGTTCAGGAAATAGATCCCAATGTTGGTGAGAAGTTGGTTTGATCATTCCTCCTTTTTGTTGTGGCAAAAATGGGATGCCATTTTGTTTCGTTGGTATTACATGGCGAAGCCATGAAACACCAACGAGGGGCTTCTGTGGACACTCCATTTTTACCAATTATTTCTACCATATGTTCATACAAATGATTAACTAGAATAGCTGATCATTTGGTGAGGAATTGGCCTTGTAAAGACCAAATTGCCCAAATTGCCCTTCTCTGAGGAAAAGGACAATTCATTATTTCATGTGTACATTTGGATTGGAATCAACCCATTTGTATTGCATTTGACTTTTGAGGTGTTTTAGAACATCCCTGTAAATTTTCATAGCATTCTGATGAGAGCTCGATAGGTAATTAGGGTTTTTGCGACTTGAAGGGCATTTTCGTCCTTTTTCTCGTATAATTTCCGAATGCCCTCCGAATTCGAAACGGATTGTCTCATGAGGTTTATATGGATGTAGGAAGTGTATTTGGAGTGCCATTTGAGCCTTTGAATGGTTGGGATAGATTCTCCCAAAATCGATCCCACGGGTAAGAATGAGCTGAATTAGGGTTTCGATCAAATCGACCGTGAATTGGTCATTTTCACCAAAATGAAAGATTTTCAAAACATGTTTTCAAGTACCAATTTCATATTAAAACCATGTTTTTAGAAGTGGTGCAAGCCTAATTGATCAATTTTACAAAACAAAGAATGGTCATATGACCAATTTTGGCACAACCGGGTCAATTGGCTAGCTTTTTGCGAAAACCCTTGACCATGGTCAATTGATTTTAATCCAAAAACATTCTAAAAATGTGGAGGATCAAAACACGGTTGTTTTGAGCCCTGAACCATCGAATTTGGATCAGATTTGACCAAAATATGGCCAAAATATGCAAACCCTAGAATTTGGGGAACAAATTTGGGAAGTCACTACGGTGACCGTCCTAGCTAGGACGGCCAACCGTCCAGCCCAGGACGGCCAGCCGTCCAGGCTAGGATGGTCACCAGCATGGTCGACCCAATTTTGTCATTTTGGAAAATTTCACCTATTTTGGCCGATTTGACTTGATTTTTTGGAATAAATTCGAAGGGTTTTCAGCTGGCAAACCCTAGCATGATCAATTCTAAACCCTAGGATCATTTTTAGAGAATTAAATCCTAACCATTCAAGGATTTGAACCCTAGCTCTATATATACTGCACTATGGAGTTAGAGAGAGGGGGAGGAGAATTTTAGGGTTTTTGGGAGAGGAGGCTACAGATTTTTTGGCTCTTCATTCTTACACCATTGAAGGGGTAAGAACTCAAGGCTAGGAACTTGAAGAAGGGTAGCCAAGAAGGAGATCGAAGGGTAAATCCTTAACCTTAGTTTTCATTTTTCATGATTTCTTACATAAGTCTATGATGATATGGTGTAAGTCTTCTTGATTTTCATATGAGATGGATTCTCTTTTCTTTTTCTTTTGGCTATGGGAATGTTTAACATGATAGGGTTAGTTTCATTGTTATTTCATGTCATATGTATGATTAGGGTTAGCCTTGGTGTTATTTTATGTAAGCATGCATGATTAGGTTTAGTTGTGTTATGATTTTATGTTAGTATGTATGCTTAGGGTTAGTTAACCTTATTGAGATTTTGTGTTAGAATGGATGATTAGGGTTAATGTAGTTTTATTATGTTTGCATGTTAGTAAGCATATTAGGGTGTCTTTTTTAGTATGATTAAATGCATGTTAGGGTTAGCTATATTATTATTTTATGTGATTTTATGTGATTAGGGTTAAGGTGTATGATTAGTGTAGTTTAGTTATGATTTATGTTAGAATGCATGTTTAGGGTTGTTTAGCTTAGTTATTATTTTATGTGAATATGCATATTAGGGTTGATGTGTATGATTAGGTTAGCAGTGTTGTGATTTTTGTTAGTATGCATGTTTAGGATTAGTTAGTTTTGTCGTGATTTTATGTATGCATGCATGAGTAGGGTTAGATTTGTTGTTATTTTATGTGTAAGCATGTTTAGAGTAAATGTTGATATATTCATGTTGTTATTTGAATCTCATGATAATTGATTGGTGATTTTAATGGTAATATGAGTACGTCAATATGTTATTTTAATAAATGATGAATCTTGAATCTTTTTGTTTATGCTTTTTATGATTATTTAAATACTCGCCATAGATTTGATTGTTTGAATATAAAAAATGTGGACAGGGAGCGTGCAAAGGTAAGATCCTTCCCTTGTGATATCAATTTGATGGTTTGGATGTATAAAATGTGTACGAGGGAGCGTGCAAAGGTGAGATCCTTCCATTGTGTGTAAATCAATCGTTTAAGCATATTTTGGTGTAATTTTTGACATGTTTTTGCATAGTAATTTAAAATATTCATGTAGAAAGCATGCTAGGACATTTTCACATTTTTTATTCTTTGTTTTCATGGTTTTTAGAGTAATTTAAGGTACATATTCAAATCTGTCCAGATTTGTTTATGTCCTTAAATTTATTCTAAAAATCATTTTAAGGCCAAATCCAACTTAGAAATATGCTTAGGTTCACATAGATTAATTAGTGTGCATTTAGGGGCATTTTCATGCATTTTTAGAATTGATTACATGCTTATTTGTTTAAATTTCAGCATGCATTGCATTAGTATTTTTAGGTTTTTAGATTAACTTTAGGGCTAGTTAGAGACCCTAGGCTAGGAAGGTCACTTGACCTTCCCTAGGACTGTCCTTTGTTGTAAAAGTCATACTCAGATTTGAGTATTTTAATTGATTTAAGAGTCGATCTTCGAGAGATTTCCTAAAAGATTTTTGATGCAATGTTTATGAAATAAACATGATTTTATGAGATATTTGATTATTAAATGATTTTCAAAAAGATTTGAAATGTTTTAAAGATTTTTATTTTGGAATGAAATTCCTACCCATATGATTTGTTTTCTTAGAAATCTTTGAAAAAGATTTTTAATTGGAATTAAATTCTAAAGATAAGAATTATTTGGAATATTTGGATTTTATGAATGTCTTTTAATTTGAAATGATTTCAAGTAAATGATTTTGAAAGAATAAAAACTCTCGAAGTTAGAGTCTTGAATTAGGTTGAAATACCTTTGATGATGTGATCGATTACAATAGGAGAGTCCTAGGGTAGTCGAACTACGTGGACTTTGATACTTGCTGGGTGATACTAGTAAGTTACGTAGGCGCTAATAGGGCTCAAGTCCGCCCTAGGATGCCCGTAGGGTATTCTAGGTTCTTAGGGTTTGTTTGTATTTTTTTATTATTATTAATATAACTAATATAGATAATGCATTTATATCACTATTTTTTTTGGTTGATTAGATTATTTAGGAATGTTTGCATTAAGAAATTTAAATAGCCCAAATAAATTAGAAGTCCTTTAATTAGGGCGAGGTGGGTGCCTACAAGTGAAAGCTTGGAACCTTCCCACGTCGTAACCTAGCCCCCAGATCCAACTCTGGTTTGTAGACTGTCTTTTCATTGAAAATGGAGTTTGTTTTATTGAAAATAAAATATTTTTTATGGTTTCCTTATTCCTTAAAAATAAGGTGTCGACTCCTTTGTTTTGTTGTTTTCTAAACCCCCCTAATCACATCGCCCGGTGATGATGTGGACACCACCTAAAGCCCCGCCACGAGGCTGGTCCACAACAATGTAATTAGAATCTAGCATTCGAACCCATTATATAATTGATTTTATCGAGGCAAATGATGATAAATGGTAGAATTCTTTCTTGTATATTATTCACAGTAACTAGTACATTTATATAGCTTTACAGAGGATATAAATAAGGAAATGACTATAACTATATGAGGAAAACAATCCCTTGAGAGAATTGATTCAAATAACAATCTGATCCTCCTATAATTGCTCTAATTAGTTACCAAATACAGCCCATTGACAACTCACGCCAACACTCCCCCTCAAGTTGGTGCATAGATATCTCCAATGCCCAACTTGTCAAGTGAGTTGCAGAAAACTTTGCTCGAAACAGCCTTTGTGAGAATGTCCGCTAGTTGGTCTTCAAATTTCACAAATGAAAAATGAATTATCTTATCTTCGAGATTTTGTTTGATGAAATGTCGGTCTACTTCGACATGTTTAGTACGGTCATGTTGGACTAGGTTATGTGCAATATCAATGACAGCTTTATTGTCACAAAACAAATTCATCTCTGATCTAGAAGCCATGCCAATTTCAGTTAACAGTCTTTTAAGCCAGAGAAGCTCACAAAAACTTTTGGCCATTCCTCTGAACTCAGCTTCAGCACTTGATAATGATACCACCTTTTGCTTCTTGCTCCTCTATGTGACTAAATTACCTCCTACAAAAGTAAAATAGCATGATGTAGAGTTCCTATCATCAACACTTCCAGCCCAATCTGCATCCATGTATCCTTCAATATTACAATGGTTATTCTTGGAGAACATTAATCATTTTCCAAGAGAGGACTTTAAATAGCGAAGAATCCATACTACCGTGTCCATGTGATCTTCATTCGGACAGTGCATAAACTGACTCACAATGCTTACAGCGTAGGCAATGTCTAGGCGAGTATAGGATAACTAAATTAGCTTACCGAGTAGCTTTTGATATTTTTCTTTGTTTATTGGCACTTGATCAGTATGCTCTCTGAGTTTGTGATTCTGAATGATTGGAGTATCTACAGGTTTACAGTCCAATAACCCAACTTCTGACAGTAGTTCTAGTACATATTTCCTTTAGGAGAGAAATATACATTTATCTTGCCACTTCAGTTCCTAAAAAATACTTAATTCATTTCAAACTTGTTTGCCAACTGTTCTTGAAGTCTAGCAATATCTTCCACGTCATCTCCTGTAATAATCATGTCGTTTACATAGATTATAAGAGCAGTTACTTTTCCCAATTGGTGTTTCAAGAACAAAGAATGATCTGAGTTACTTTATTAAAACCCATACTTTTTCATAGCTGTTGGCCCAAAATATACTCTAGAGGGGGAGTGAATAGAGTATAGGCAAATAAAATTTCTTTCAAAAAGGGATACAAAATTTTGAAATATTTGAACTAGGATAAATAAGAATGCAATATAAGATTTCTACTAAGCAAATGAGATAGCAAATAAACAAATAGAAATACAAGAGTTAGAGTTAGAGAATCAAACACAACGATTTACGTGGTTCGGTTTCCGCCTACATCCACGCCTCAAGAACTCCGTCGAGAGGTTTAATCCACTATGCAATCTCCTTCAAGGTGGAGAAACCTTTACACTTGCAACTCACAATACAAGATGATTGAATAGAGAGTTTTACAAAGAATGCTTCAACAAGTTGATTTGTAATAAATACAAAAGCACTAATAACTTCTCAAATGATCAATGAATATAGCTCAAGAGATTTGTCAAAGAGAAGTGAGAGTAATGAATGCTTAAGAGTAATGAATATCAAGACAAAATAAGAGTGATTAACTAGGTAAATAATAAATGAGAGTCAAGCCACCTTATATAGAGAACTAGGGCTAAAATGGCCGTTTGAAATCCTTAGAGTCTGATTGGAGAAGATGGGGGTGGTTGGGGCTCATATAATGCTTGATTAGCTATAAAGAGAAAGAGCCATTTTGAAGTTGCAGAGCCATTAGTCGAGTAGAACAAGGTGGTTAGTCGACTAACAAGTCATATTTCAAAAGGTTTTGGCTTTCCGGACTCAGTTAGTTTACTAAGCACTAAGGGTTAGTCGACTAGCTAAGCAAAACTCAGTTTGAACAAAATCTGGGTTTGTTAGTCGACTAGGAACATGGGTGTTAGTCGACTACCAACTTAAAACACATTTGGAAAATTTGTCCGGGATCGATTAATCGACTAGCTAAGGGTCATTAGTCGGCTAGTAAATTTGCAACTCAAATATGGCTACTGACCTTCCATTAGTCGACTAGTAGAACAAGGTTAGTCGACTAGGGAACTATTAGTCGACTAGACTAGGGTGCTTAGTCGACTAACTTAGAATTTCTCAAAACACTGCCTCTGTACTTCACTTAGTTGACTAGGACTAAAGGGTTAGTCGACTAGGGAATTGCAATGTCAATATTTCGAAATTCTTAAGTCAAAATCGACATAAAAACACTTGGGCAAGTTAACTAAGTGTTCCAAAACATTTTTAGGCAATTTTGAAAGCATTTTCAAGTATGAATGCTAATGCACAATGAGATGGAAAAAGTTTTCTCTTGAGCTATGCAACATTGAGCATAAGAGAGAGCTTACAAAGAGTTCCTAATCACTAGGAGAGCAACTTGACTACAAAAGGTCTTCATAAGCTTGAGCAAGTCTTCTAGTTAATCTTCAAGGATTGAACTTCTTTGAATTGCTTTGACACTTGAAGCTTTGATCTCCATGAGCTTTGATTTGGGATTTGAGCGCATTGAATTACTTGAAGAATGTTGATGAGCTACAATAAGATGTTTCTTTAAATCTATAGAGACACAACACTTGACCACTTGTTAGATAAAAGGTACGGTTTAGTTATCATCAAAATAAGGTCAAAGACCTTAGGGCTAACAATAGCAATGCTAAAACGGCCGAACCACATACGGGGTGATTGTTTTAGCCTGTATAGTGCTCGTTGTAACTTACATACAACCCCAGTCTCAACAAATGTAGTATACCATGGTGGAATATCCATGTAGATTTCCTCGTCAAGGTTGCCATGAAGGAATGCATTTTTTACATCAAACTGGCGTAACGGCCAGTCCAAATTTGCTGCAAGAGATAACAAAACTATAACGGTATTCAGTTTTGCCATTAGTAAGAAAATCTCCTGATAATCTACTCTATAAGTCTGTGTATATCCTTTTGCCACCAATCTCACATTGTATCTCTTGATAGATCCATCTGCCTTGTATTTGATGGAGAACACCCACTTACACCCCACTGTTTGTTTTCCTTTTAGCAATGGGACAAGGTTTCATGTTTCATTTTTATGTAGAGCCTCCATCTCTTTTTTAATTGCTCGAACCCATTTTGGGTCTGTTAATGCATTTTGAACCCTATTTGGAACATGATATGAGGACAACTTATTTGCAAATGCCTTAAGAGGTTCTGACATCTTTTGAGTGGATATATAGTTTGCAATCGGGTATCTAAATCTTCTCTCTTCAAATTCTAGTGAGTACTGATTTGGTGGCTTGCTCCGATTATGTTTGAAAGGTAAGTTGTAACCCATAGAAGTATCTAAATCATTACTAGGAGAAAGTGTAGAAAGGGAACTTACCTCAAGAATATACTTAGGAGATGGGTCTTCGGGTATTGAAGTGTAAGGGGCTCAGTTTTTGGTAATTCAATGTCTTCGACCACAATCTCGATTTCTACAACAGTTGATGCCATAACTGATGCACCCTCATGTTTCCCATTTGTCTGTATTCTAGTGTCTTCAATAGTCCAATTCCACAAATTCTTTTTTTCATCTTTTTTCTCCCCCTGAAGATGAGTTATATATAGAAGGGGTGAAAAAAGTCTCGAATTCCACGAAGGTAACGTCCATGGTGATATATATGCGTTTGGTTATGGGGTTGTAACAGCGATACCCCTTTTTGTTTGAAGCATATCCCAAAACAATACAACGAACCGCACAAGGATCAAGTTTAGTACGTTGATTTTTATGGAGATGAATGAAGGCAACGTAACCAAAGATCCGTGGAGGAATCAGCAAAACAAATGATAACGCGATGTGATGAGAGAGGACATGTAGTGGAGTGTCAAAATTTATCACTTTTGGGGCATACAATTTAGTATGTGAACTGCAGTAGTGACATCATGATTCTAATACCGACTCGGCATATGCACTCCAATCAAGAGAGCACGAGCTATTTCAAGGATATGCCTGTTTTTTATTCAGCAACTTCATTCTGTTGTGGCGTCTGGACACATGAGGTTTCATGGAGAAGACCATGAATATGGAAGTAAGCCTAAAAATCTTGATCAGTATATTCTCTACCATTGTCTGAACGAAGGATCTAAACTTTTGCTGAATATTGAGTTTTAATCATGGCATGAAAGGGTCGAAACACACCCAAAACTTCATCTTTATGTTTCAACAGGTATAGCCAAATCATTCGAGTACAGTCATCTACAAATGTTACAAACCAACGAATACAAGATAAAGTAATGATTGGTGAGGGTCCCTATACATCAGAATGGATTAGAGCAAATGGAATTCGAACTTATGGAAAACGATACATGATGACTCTTTGTTAAAATGCAAGTCTCACATTTAAAGTTTGAATCATGTAAATTGGAAAATAAACCTGGAAATAAGTACTTCATATAGCTAAATGATGGATGCCCCAACCGACGATGCCATCGCCAATTCTGTCTCTCTTTGCTACTGGTGGTATTATTCATAGTATTAACTTTACCGTAACTGAAGTCAACCATGTAATATAACCCCCTTTCTTAGTACCATGCCCAATGATCTCCTTGGTGAGAATATCCCAAAAAAGACAAAAAATTGGGTAGATTAGAGCAACACAATTTAATTCCTCAGTGGCTTGTCCTACGGACATCAATTTATTTGAAAGAGATGGAACTAATAATGTATCAGATAAACTTGAGAAGTATCAATTCCATCAAAATAAGTCGTAGCAATAGAATCCCATACCAATTTTGCAATCAGGAAGCGAATAAAGTTACTGATCAAGGGTGGGTCCATAAAGTTGATCAATCATCCTTTGACAATTTCATTTTTAGTCCTCCATTTTCGAAAACTTGGATCTGTTGGTGAAGGTTGTGGGAGGTCTCCATTGATATATCCCAATTTGTCTTTGCTAGAGATATACATCTCGACAACTTAAGACCATAAGGCGTAGTTGGTGCCATCCAAGTTGATGCCGATCTGTGCAGTAGGGAGG
The DNA here is from genome assembly GCA_017140935.1 of Hamamelis virginiana. NCBI lineage: Eukaryota > Viridiplantae > Streptophyta > Magnoliopsida > Saxifragales > Hamamelidaceae > Hamamelis > Hamamelis virginiana. The sequence continues at coordinate 6,268 of JAESVK010036653.1, read as the reverse complement.
TCGTAAGTGTGGGATTGAGTCTGGTTTTTGGATAAAACTTCTGCCATACTTGTTGTCAGATCTTCTAATATGGAGCCAATAGGATTTCCTCCGTGTTACTAAAAGAATGTGATCAAGGAGGATTCGCAGTGGAAGACATACGATAATTAAAGAAACCACATAAGTTATATAAATTAGAAACTTACCCCTCTTTTTAAATTAAAGAGCTCTATTTGGGTTCACCCCAACCTAGTAGTGGACAGGGACATCTCAATGTCTCCTAAAAATAGAAACTTTCTATTTATGGTTCAATTGGAACAGTTCTAATTTTGCCCTCAATGATAACACTTTATCATTAGGCCTTCACTAGTCATGAGTGACCTTTAGCAACATATCATGACGTACCCTAGGTATAGGTGAATAGCTATATGAACCCTTCATGTTACTTAATCCTTCATCCCCTAATGTCACTGTTAAGATAATCAGGTATGGTTATAAGTCAAACCCCTATCTTAACAACTTATTATATGTTCCACAAAATATAATCTCAATAAAATGAGCCTAATGAAACTCTTTCACAGTTCACCTATCACTCTGGCCAGAGATTCAATATGAGAATTATCTTTGTGAACAAACCCTAACATTCTCTGTCATCAAAGTGAGAGTGATGGTTCCTTCTTGCGCACTCATTTACCTTACATAACCTACTAGAGCCAATGAATAACGTCGGTTAAAGATGTATGAGATACTATCAAACTCTAATAACGTATGCACAAGATAACTATGGTGCCTCAGGTTTAAGGAATACCATTCGATGAACGTAATATAAGAATATTCCTTTGACTTAAACTTCATAAGAATATTCTTATTAGATGATGTTCAGTTTACATGATCTCTAAGATGCACCCACAAATTAACTATAGTGTCACTACACAGATATAAAAGACTACCTATCCTCCCATTGGAGCTAGTTTAAATCTGTAATACTCTTAGTGGTTTATAAATGTCCACTTTAATAAACCTATGAGTAGGAACTCTTTAGAATAAACGTGTACGAGAAATATAAGTCTTCTTATCTTAACTTGAGATATATAGTTCTCTTATCATTTATTCATGGACCTTGTCATATATATATATATATTTAAATATATAAGACAAGTTATACCTTCTAATTAATATAATATGAAATTGAAATGCCCTTTAGGATTGGTTTTAGGGCATATCTCCAACAATCTCCCACTTGCACTTAAGCCAATCAACATAGTATCTTATACTAGTCTTCGTAAGACAAGGCTTCTAACACTCACAAAATGTGTTATGGCAAAGGAGACTTTATGCAAACAAACTTTGCAACTTTATTATTTTCAATAATAGTATTTAAACTATATTTCACTGCCAACTCTGTTGTCCAAGTAAATGAGACATGTGTTCTTCAAAAGAAAACACTATACATTAGACATCCCTTTAGGCAATTTGTAAATGACATCCCTTTATCAAATTTCTTTATACATACAAGTATTCCATTCTTAAACCCTTTAAGAATATACTTGTTTCTATTCAGAATCTACATTCTAAATCTACAATCTATATATATATATATATGTGTGTGTGTGTGTGTGTGTGTGTGTGTGTGTGTGTGTGTGTCTGACAACTCTTTGTAACATTAATTATATTGATTTAAGTACATAAGCTTTTATTAAATGAGTATCCATATTTCTCAAATATAATACCACTGGTGTTTCTACTCCAATCATGAGCATCTAGACTTCCTCTCTTGGGTATAGATGAAGCTTGGTTAGTGGTTTTACTATGTGTTTATTAGGTTCTTAGTTTTGTATTTAGTTTATGACAATTGTACAACTATAGGAGATTGCTTTCTTATGCAATCCGTTCTTCTTGTTATTTATCTTTTATAAATATGAATGTTTTCTGTGATTTCAATCATATGGTTGTGCAATAGTACTAATCGAATGTGCCTACATTCATTTGGTCTGTTCATACCTTACTAGGATAACCTACGCATGCTTTGCTTGACAGGTTATGCCTTGTTTTGATGAATATTACTAAGTGAATGTTAGCATAACATCTTTGATGACCTATTCTTGTAGTTTAGGTTATCATCGTTCATAAATGAATGCAAAACCTTAACTTTATTTACACACATGGTAATACCTTAACCAAGTGAATTCGAAAACCTAAGACTTCTCTTTTATTATCTTAATCAATCATTTTATTTTCAATAGTTTAAACAACCAACCATCATTTAAGAAATCGTTTGGTAACTAAAATCTAATTCGTCTTAGTTTTTATTAACTCAGCCTTTAGTCCCTGTGGATCGACACCCGTGCAAAAATCGTTTTTCAGCGAATTGAGGTTACTAGCACGAATACACTTTACAAATTTAAATCTTGATTGCAAACAAGGAATAACCTCCCTTGTTTGGAGCGATCACCTACCATAAATGATTTTGGGTTTCTCAAACCCAAAATTCAGCCACCATACATCTTTCATTAAGGTTTCAAAAAGCCCTAATAACCATTGTTAACAATTAACAAAACTCCATAATCATGCAATTTTAAACTACTTTAAATTCAAGTATTGAAAGCATCAAGATTCAATTTTAAACACTTTAAAAATAATCAAGAAAGCTAACAACTAAGTTTAGGGTTCAAAACCCTAATTGCCGAAATCCAAGAGGGGAGAATCCCCATGAAACCATGAGTCCCTATGGGTTTCCTCAAACCCATTTATGCCAAGAACAAGCTAGGGTTTCAAGAAACCAAGCTTGAAGTATTCTAGTTTCTCAATAACAAGAAATTTTTAAAAAACAAGTATATCATTATTCTAGGGTTTCATAAACACCAAGAATTGATCATGGCCATTCATCATAGGGTTTCCAAAACCCTAATCATACAATAGCCAAGGCAAGAACCAACTAGGGTTTGGAAAACCCTAGTGGCTGAAACTTATAGAGAGAGGAGAGAGAGAGGTTGAAATCTATTATAGGGTTTTTATCAAAACCCTAAAAGCTAAACACCAAAAAGGATTAACCCCATGGCCGAATCCACTAGGGGACAATCCCCATGTGGTCCAAAACCTAGGCTAAGGTTACTAGCAAACCCTAGCGCCATTAAAACAAAACAAGAGAATGATTAAGCAAATAACCCTCATGGCTGAATTCAATGGGGTTTCTAAAACCCTAAATACTTTGATTTTAATTAATTACATCCATCACTAGCCATCACATATTCATGATCATGCTTGAGTTGGCTCTTATACTATTGAAAGAATGTGATCAAGGAGGATTCGCAGCGGAAGATATACGATAAAACTTTTTATAAAATTGAATCCAACATCACAATCAAAACAAGAAACGAACACAAGCATAGGATCATGAATATAAGCAAGAAAAAATATTTAAACAATTTAAATAACTTACTTGATTGCCTTTTATTGAAACTTCGAATGGAATCCAAGCTTCAAAGTGTATGAAGCCTCCAAGGTATCCATACGAACACAAGACTCTTAAAAGTCCTTGAACTTGATCAACCGTTGAATAAAGCAAGCTTGAGAGGAAGAGTGAAGATCATGTCTAAGGGGATGATCCTCCTAGGTCACGACCACTAGGGTGTGGGTGATGTTTCTCTCTTCTATTTAGGGTTTGAGTGGACTTAGTGCTAGTATACACTATTCCCCTTGTATTTATAGGCAAATACTAGGGTTTTTAATTTTGCAACTTAGTCCTCCTTAATTAACAATTAATTAAAGAGGCCACATAAGTTACATAAATTAAAAACTTACCCCTCGCTTTAAATTAAAGAGCCCTCTTGTGTCCTTTATGTGTATGACCCTTTGGGTTCCTCCTAACCCAGTAGTGGACAGGGACATCTCAATGTCTCCTAAAAATAGAAACTTTTTATTTATGGTTCAATTAGAACAATTCTAATTTTGCCCTCAATGATAACATTTTATCATTAGGTCTTCATTAGTCATGAGTGACCTCTAACAACATATGACTCATCCCCTAATATCACTGTTAAGATAATCAAGTATGGTTATAAGTCAAACCCCTATCTTAACAATTTGTTATATGCTCCACAAAATATAATCTCAATAAGATGAACCGATGAAACTCTTTTATAGTTCACCTATCACTCTGGCCAGAGATTTAATATGAGAATTATTTTTATGAACAAATCCCGACATTCTCTATCTTCAAAGTGAGAGTGATGATTCCTTCTGCGCACTCATTTACCTTCATACATAATCCACTAGAGCCAATGAGTACCGATTACATCTTGATGGTTAAAGATGCATGGGATACTATCGAACTCTAATAACTTATGCACAAGATAACTATGGTGCCTCAGGTCTAAGGATCACGATTCGATGAACGTAAGAATATTCCTTTGACTTAAACTCCATAAGAATATTCATATTAAATGATGTCCAGTTTACATGTTCTCTAACATGCACCCACAGATTAATTATAGTGTCACTACACAGATATGAAAGACTACCTATCCTCCTATTGGAGCTAGTTTAAATCTGTGCTACTCTTAGTGGTTTATAAATGTCCACTTTAATAAACCTATGAGTAGTAACTCTTTAGAATAAATGTGTATGAGAAATATAAGTCTTGTTATCTCAAAACTTGAGATATAAATTATTCATGGACCTTATCATATATATATTTAAATATACAAGACAAGTTATACCTTCTAATTAATATAATATGATGTTGACATGCCCTTAAGGATTGGTTTTAGGGCATATCTCCAATAGTTGTACCACACCGGTAGGAGATTATTCCATAGTTTCTGATTGAAGCTATGTTTTTTCCCCCCTTCTAATTTAGTCACAGTAAAGGTCCAAGGATTGCTACTCTAATACCATGATAAATGGTAGAATTCTTTCTTGTATATTATTCACAGTAACTAGTACATTTATATAGTTTTACAAAGAAGATAAATAAGGAAACGACTACAACTATCTAAGAAAAACAATCCCTTGAAAGAAAGGATTCAAATAACAATCTAATCCTCCTATAATTGCTCTAATTAGTTACCAAATACAGCCAATTAACAACTCACGCCAACAAATGATTCTTGTTTTCTAAAATTTATTGAAAATAAATATGTACATGAATAAAAATAAGAGAGCTACTAAAATTTTGATAATATCGTTGATACCAATTGATGTGGTAATGCCGATAAAAAAAATAAAAAATAAAAACCAAATGATGTGTTAACTGATGTTGTATTGTTATGTGAGCGCACCAAGCATAGTTAGCTGACAAGGCATGCTACATTATCTATCATATCAACCATTGGCAAACCATGTTATGCATAATGGGAGAGATGGTTATTGTTATGGTTCGTTTAGTATTTCCCGCAAATAATGCTTTAGTTGAATTTAGTTCCAGTGTATACAATGAGGATTTCATCGAACTATATACGTAAATAAAAATTGGCTATCCAAGTATCCAATCTACATCACCTACCATGAGGATTGTAGCGAGTGGGAGAGATGTTATTGTTCACACCAAAAATTGCTTTTTTTGTAAACCTACATCAACCTACATGGATTTTTTTGTTTGTTTTTGGATTGTGACCTATGTGGATATTTATTTCTAACTTCACTCATAGATATTAACTTATGGGACTAAACAATGTAATATTTTAATATTTATATAGTTGGGATATAATTAAGAGTTTTATACCAATAGGCCTTGATATAAGATGATTATACCAGGAGGTCCCTCCATTTTTCTGTGATACATGAAATGGTAGTTTTAGAGACTAAAAAGACATAAATGCCCATCTATTAACTTACCCACTTTCTAAATTTATTAGCACGTGCAGATATACATGAGTAATGTTATCATGTTTCTACAAATATTAAGCTTTTTTGTAAAATCAAAAGCTATCAATTAGAAATGAAGTGTGTAAGGTTTTCATTAAGATCATGGCTATCGTTGACCATTACAAGTCACACTCAGATAGTAAACTGTGGAGGCTTTGTCCGTTTTGGCAATTAGGAACTGACTTTTCATCTTGTTCATCTACACAGAACAACTTCATCATCTGCAAAAACATCATAACCAGAGCCACCAATGCTTTGAGGGATCAAATTAGTAGCCTTCTTCTTCGACTATGGTTTCCTCCGTAGAAAGATCATTTTTTTCTACATGGCGTAGACTCCATCTTGATTCATCCAACAATCTCTACTTTCCCTGTGTGTGTGGACCAGCCTCGTGGCGGGGCTTAGGTGGTGTCCACATCATCAC
>JAESVK010036638.1:1551-12114 GCA_017140935.1 Hamamelis virginiana | reverse complement strand
CCGTTTGTGTGGTAGGAGGTGGGTTGGGTGGGTCGACTTGTCATGTTAATTGCCTTCAAAATTAAGATGATGTAGAAACCATTGTCCGGCTGCATGTGTCTAGCTCTCTCTCTCTCTCTCTCTCTCTCTCATTTGGGCTCTCCTCACCACACAAACAAAAAATAACTAAACAGAAAATCTTCACAACCTGCCAAATGGAAAATGAGAGGGAAAAAATAATATAAAAAATGTCTCCCAAAAACTCAAAAACAATATATTTCTCGAATTTGGTCATGCTAGCTTCCTTGTTAGTCCAGTGACATTAATAACTTGGTGGATTGATTTTCCCTTTTTTATTCTTTCACATGCACGTTGCCTACTTCCCTTCCAATGGACTTCAACCTTAGCCTCAAAAATGAGTCATGATAAGTGAGAGTTTCGGCTAGTGGACTTATCCGGAGTTCATGGACAAAAACTCAAACATCAATTTGCAAAGAAACATGGGGATCGGAGTTAATTTCCTAGCAAGAATTAATTCCCAAATGCATTTCAATTTTGTTTTATTTAATACCATGCATGTTCCATCTTTGAATATACACTACAAGAAAAACAAGTAATTGCAACGGAATTTTGCAACGGAATCAAAGCCTGTTGCAAGAATTCTATTATTGCAACGGGAAAAGCCGTTGCAACCAAAATAATTTTTTTTATTTATCACTTTATCTCACGCCGTCGCAATGGTGCAGAAAGTTGTGAAATTTATATATTTTTTTTAATTTATATTTTCTTTGCGACGGCATTAGCCCTCACAACATTAAAAAAGAATAAATTTATTACTTTATACTGTATATGAGAATTAAATATAAATTTTTAATTATTTTTTACGTATTTTTGCAGCAAATAACACCCCGCAGCACTTTTCCCCCCAAATTACACCCGCGCAGATGCTCTTCCCTCTTTCCCTCTTTCCTCTTCCGTCTTCCCTCTTCCCTCTCTTTCTCTCTCTCTCGATCACTCTGTGTTCGACCCATATAGTTTCGAAGGATCCCTTCCACCACCGATCACTCCCACCACCGCCAGCTTGAAGGTGACAGTCGCTCGCTCTCTCTCCCTCGCTCTCTCTCGTTCGCGCTCTCTCTCTCTCTCTCTCTCTCTCTCTCTCTCTCTCGATCAATCTACACGCAGGTTTAACAATTTGTGTGCTCAATTGATTGAGAATATCCCTCACCCCAGCAACGAACCTCCTGTTCCCCTCTCAATCCGACGTTGAATCGTTCTGCAAAACCTAGGGTTTCCTAATCTCTCTCCGCCTTCACGAAGATGTGGTTGGGATGAAGCTCTTTCACAATGCCCCTCCTTAGTGAAGAAGATATGCAGCCATTCAACCCCTTGTAGAAGCATCGACATCGATACACAAATCTAAGGTAAGATATTGCAATGAGGGTCAGCCAATGTCCGTTTTTTATTTTTGACGATTCAGGGTTCTATATTCATTTTGGGTTCTATAAAAAGACTGAATTTTTTATTTTGAATACCGTATATTTTTTATCAAATCAGCATGGGTTCTGAGAAAAGCTTGGGTATTTTCCCATCAAAGCATGAAAAAAAAAATAAAGGAAGCAAATTTTTTGAAAAAGCACTGACGATATATGTGGGGTTGTGGTGGTCTAGTTTGGCTTTTGCTGGGTTTCAATATTCATATGTAAACTGGGTTTCCATGTTTTTTTTTGTTTTTTTATTTTATTTTAGATAATGCTTTGTTGAAATATGATCATCCTCTGTAAATCTGTGCGTGTGTATATTGATGATGGCTGATTATGAGTGTTGGTTGAATTTGATTAATTAATGAATGTTGGAGCAACCTTTGTGAAGTTCTTTTGACATAAAATAAAGTGAAATTTACTTGGGATTAGGTAATGACTATATTGAATTGTGCCCACTTGCTAGAACACCCAAACTGCGAGAAATGATCAAGTCAGCAATTGCTGATATTGGCTAAATAAGCAAACACTCAGATAAACCTGTAGATGTAAAATAGTTAAGAAGTTACAATCCAGAAGCAACACTAATAAAAACTTTCAGATTCAAGACAGCAATTATTTGCCTACTTTTGACATGTAAAGGAGTCATACAGGAGAAAACCTACTGGATCATCTCTAGGAAGCCATTCACATTATTGACTATATTTGACATGTAATGACTATATTTGCCTACTTTTGAGCTCTAGGAAGCCATTCACATTATTGGATCATCTCATGAATGGAGACTTTTTTAAGTGATGAGACGATCCAATGGCTAAGCACTAGTAGACTAGATCATTACTCTATATATATACACACACACATATTCATAGACTAAAACAAGTTCCATTACGGTAGGACTAGTTCAGTACATGACTCTTGTCATTTCCCAATATATACTTTTTGGCACTCAGTAAAAAATTCAAACTGAATTTGCAGGTAAACAAGAACAAGTCTGCTGTTACTCTAAATTTTGATGACAAAGAATTTCAATGGGAAGTGGGGGAATCTTTACTTCAGAGGCTGGAAAAAGAAGGCATTGTTAAACAAGTCTTCCCTTTGCATGGTATGCTAGCTTACATTCATCACCAAGTTTTCTGCCTTTCTTGGATCATCTAAGTAACATGAATTTTGGTATGTAGATGAAATAAAAAGGAAGCAGCTCTTGAGAAGCTGGGCATTGAACTGGTGGGACTTCACACAGCAGCCAATTGATGAGATTTACTCATATTTTGGAATGAAGGTGAATGTAACTGTGATGCTAAATGCATTTTCCATTTTTCATATTGCATCTGATTAATGTTTAATCAAGGAATTTGTACTCTGTAGATTGCAACCTATTTTACTTTCCTTGGAATGTATACACGCTGGATGCTCTTTCCAGCTGCATTTGGGCTTACCTTTCAGCTGGTTGATTTTGGGTGAGCCATACTATCTCTCAATATGCCTACATCTGTTAAGCATTTCTATTTTGTGCATTTGTTGCAGTATTGCTTCATTGATTGTAAATAAATTATGTGCTTGCGTAATGTTTTCTTCAGATCACTGCAGCTACTGGTGCTCCCTGTTTTTTTCATAAGCATAATATTATGGGCTGTTTCGTTTTTCCAGTTCTGGAAACGTAAAAATGCTGCCAGTCTTTATTTTAGGCTTCTATTTTAGGCTTCTCACCTAAAGAAAGAGCTGCAAATTGCTGTTGATTGATTATACTTTACATACCAAGAATTTTTGTGTGAATCATTTGTGGATTTACTGCATCGAATTGTTTAATATCATGACACTCTTGTAAATTTTTTATTTTCAGGTTTGGGTTGACAGCCGTGTATCTTTTTGTCATCCAGTATTTTACGAAGATTGGGGGCAAGATATCAGTTAGACTCATTAAAAATGAAAACGATGAAAGCACAGAATATAGGGCTGACAGCTTGGTCTATAAAGTAATGAGTAGGAATTGGTAGAATTTTTTTTTTTTGTTCTCCTTTATGGGGAATTTCACTTAATTCAAGGATTTATTTTCTCTGCAGGTGTTTGGCCTCTATTTTATGCAATCATATATTGGGATTTTCTATCATGCCCTTTTGCACCGCAACTTCACGACCCTTCGCCAAGTCTTGATTCAGCGTCTGATTGTGTCTGAGGTAAAAAAAAAGGGTTAATTGATCTTTTGCCTTTTCAGTTCTTACTTCTTTTTGGACTTATAGACTCCTGAACTGGAAATGTCTTGCAGGTCTTGGAAAATTTGTTGGAAAATTCTTTACCCTATCTGAAATACAGCTATAGAAAATATAGAGTTCGGTAAGCTTCTCCGAGTTATTATCATCTCCTCTGCCCTTTACTTTCTGGCGTGTAGCTTAGGTTTACCTTCCCCCTAAATTACTGGAACGTGGCCTGATGCATCTTTCTTGAATTCAGAAAGAAGAAAAAACGCGAGAATGGATCATCAACAGGGAAGATCCAGTTTGCTTCTAGGGTAGAGAAAGAGTACCTGAAACCTGTTTATTCTGCGAGCATCGGCGAGGAGCTCGAAGATGGGCTGTTTGATGGTAATTTTCCGAATATATGCAACTATTAACAAATACATAGGCATCTGAAAACCATGTGTAAGTGAAAGCATTTCATTTGTGTTTTCCATATCATTTAAAATAATATTTTTGGTAGCATTTAAAATGAGTTTATTTGTTTTTTTCAATGCCTGTTTCGGATGTGATTTGTTAGGACGAGGTTTTACTTGAGTTAGAATTGGATTTGTGCATGAAAACCCATGCTCAAATAAGGCCTGCGTCAAGTTGCTGCACTTAAATTTGTACTTGGGATTATAACATGCCCCATGTCTATTTTCACTTAAATTTTGTATTTGAGATTATAAAATGCCCCACGTCGGTTTTCTTTTATTACTGATGCCATGGAAATTGAATTTGGATAATTTTATTCTCTTGTGGTTTTAAAAACACCCTATAAGAATTCCAAACCATTTCCATTTGTACTGATTTAAAATTTGGAAACAACTGCAGACTTTCTGGAGTTGGCATTGCAGTTTGGAATGATCATGATGTTTGCTTGTGTGTTTCCCCCTGCATTTGCCTTTGCCGCCCTGGTAAATGTTGCTTTTAGTGGTACTTTCACCATTATCATAACTGTTGTTTTGAGGCTCCACTAAATCTTTGTGAAGTAGATGAAAGTTGACTGTTCTGACTGTTCTGTGTTGTGCAGAATAACATCACAGAAATGAGAACAGATGCATTGAAGCTTCTTGTCATATTCAGGAGGCCCGTTCCTCGTGCTGCTGCAACAATTGGAGCTTGGCTAAACATATTTCAGGTATTTATGCCACTATTTTTGGGCAAAAAAATAGCTGTTATGAATTCACTGTTATAATCTATAGATCGTGCTCTAAAGTATGTTCTGGCTAATGGGATTTATAACCATAGTAAGCATTCCATACCAACCTGAGTAACCTGACCTAACTTGAGGTTGGGTGGCGCAATTTCAACCAATTGTTTGGGCTATGGGTCACTGCTCAACCCATAGGGTTGTGCTTGGGTTGGCCTTCGAACCTGACCCAACCCTCTGAGTTGGCACCCATTTCTAATTGCTACACTGTATACACAGGCAAATATAAACTGACTTTGCTGAATTCCTGATATCTTTCTTCTTTTTTTTCTTTTGATGAACGATTCCTTATATAACTATAAGCTTGTTTATAATGTAAGATTTTCCTAGCCATATATAAAATTTTGCTAGGTTGAACAATTCTCAACACAATTATGGGTTGTTTGAAATAAGTTTGTCTAAGCAGAAATTGCTACTAAGGTTAGGTGGAGATGAGCTTACCCCCTTCATTCCTACATATAAATAAGGCTTGTCACTGTCAGCAGTTGCAAAATCGTTTTAGGTTGAACAGCTTTTCTTTTTCTTCCCCCCTTTTTTTTTGGTTTTTAAATGTATGTTGAGAGTCTTAGCTGTGATCGTTTGACACACTGATTTTCCACAACTGTCCAACCCTCAATTCATTTTTCGGTCCACAATCCAATCAGGTTCTTAAATTATAGTGTTGCTTCGGGACATCATTCAGCATTATTCCTTTTTCTCTTTTTCGTATTTCTGGAAGCCGGCAACTAGGGCAACTAGGGTCACTGTCCATGCATTCTATAAGGTTTGGACAGCCTTGTTTCTACAGACTACAGTTTCATAATTCCTAGCACACTAGGCCGTCCCCCACCTTGATAAATAGTTGGTTCTGCCCAAAATGTGAACTGCTATTTTTAAATTCCCATGATCTGTATTCTTTTTAGTGCAATGAGGGCAGCTCTGACTTTTCATCAAGAGAAGTGCTGCTTCCACCTTCACATCATTGGACAATAGTTTAAGTATAAACCAAAGCATTGCTTTTTCCATTTAGAGTTCAATTTAAGGCTTTGATTTATGTGTGCTTGCTTCTCCTGAAAACTAAAAAATTGTTGCCCTTTACAATTATCAATCAAGATAAGTACAATGAATTACAAGAACACAGTCCTTGTGACCTAGTGGCCTCTCTTCCCTATTATGAGATGGAAGTCTTGGATCAAGTCTCTAAGCCTTTTTAAAGAGAGTCTCCTTTAGGACACAAAAGGCAAAAGAAGAGAGGAAATAAAGAACTACAAGAAGAAGAAGCAATGGCATAACCACATCAGTTGTCCATATGTAGTCTTAGGAATGACCTCGGAGTCGGTTATCGAACAGATCTGGTTATTGAGCACATTGCCCAAAATTTTCAAAATTTACCACAATCTCCATTAGCATCAAGGTTGTCTTACTGATTTGAAATCTGAAATCTGTCTCCAAATTTCAGTTTTTGATAGTGATGTCTATATGCACCAATCTATATGCCTACCACAATCAGTTGATAGTGATGTCTATATGTCTACCACAATCTTTTCTAGCTTTCTTTCTGTTGTCATTTGGAATCTTGCTTCAAAATTCAATTAAATGGGTTTTCTTTTTACTGGGTATGAATAAATTTTTTGCACTAATAACCTAGGCTTTAATCTTGATTTGTTTGCTGTGCAAATCCTATGGGCTGGTTCAGAACACCAACATTTTGAATCATCAGAAGTATCTGGTACTTTGGTGCATTTTCTATAAATGCTGAAACAGTTGAGAGTATGTTGATGATCTTTTTTTTATGCTGAAATGACAAGTTTTTTGGGCCTCATTTACGGATTTTATCAGTGATTATATGCATTCATATATGGCTTTTACATGAGTTATGTGGTGTCTTTGCAATGCTTTACAGCTTCTGTTAGTGCTAGTGGGGATACTGGGTCTCAGTTGACTGCAGAGCAATCTGAAATCATATTTTTGGGGACAGGAACTAGTGAGGAAATTCCGCGTGTGAGCTGCCTAACTAATCCTTTAAAGAAATGTCCGGTACAGCTGCAGAACCTATGTACCTACGAAAATTTTCTATATCATGCTGAATTAATAGTTTAAACTTCTACTAGAGACAAAAGAATGTTCAAAGAAATGGATGCTTTTTGGTCTTTTACAGGTGTGCTCAAAAGCTGTGGAACAAAGATGGGAAGCTCTATCAAGTGAGCACCACCTGTGAGCAAGGATGGGAAGATAATTTTCAAGGAAAGAAGCACAAAAAGAAGGCATACTTGTTTGTTTAACTTATTTAAAATTTCTTATATTTAGTATAGTTCTCTATATCACAGTTCACAATTCATACTTTGTCAAACTTATTATTACGGATGAATATTATTTGTATGTTATTAATGTTTGATTATGAGTGTCTTTATTTCAATAAAAGCTTGTAGCAAAAAAATATGTTTGCTTCAGATCAATTATAAGCGTACTTGAAGGGTGTATATCCATTTATTTTATGAGATATTCTATTAGTATGTATGAAATATAATTGATTGGATGGTCAGGTTCATTTATTTTATTCATTAAGTCATGAACCATATAATTGAGGTATGGTTTCAATAAAAATGGAAATAGAAATGGTAAAAAAAATAATAATAATATATATTTTTTAAAACTGGCATTTTTGTAATGGCTAATTTCGTTGCAATCCTAATTTGGAGCCGTTTGACATTTGGTTGGTACAATTCAAAATTGCAACGACAAATTCCCTTACAAATATATTCAAATATTGCAACGGTAAATTCCCTCGCAACAATAAATATTAAAAAAAAATTAAAACACTTGCAACAGCAATTATCGTTGCAAAAAATAGTATAAAACACTTGCAACGGCAATTTCCGTTGCAAAAACCATATAAAACACTTGCAACGGCAATTTCCGTTGCAAAAACCGTATAAATGACCGTATTTTGAACTAAGAATTTGCGACGGTAATTGGCCGTCACTAGTAATTTTTGCAACGGGAAAAGCCGTTGCAATAGAAATTGCGACGGCATTTTTTTGTGACTATAGCAATTGCAACGGGATTGCAACGGAAAAGGCCGTTGCAAAAGCTTTGTTGCGACGGGAAATTACCCTAGTTGCGACGGGAATAGCCGTTGCAATTGGTCTTTTTTTTTTGTAGTGATATAACAAATTAAAAGACATTTTACACAAATTTCAAAGATCACTAGCTAGTGTCTCTATTGACCATCTCTTTTTATTTATGGAAAATACTATACATTGCTACAAGAAAGAAATGCTGTGAATTTTTAAAACTACCTGTTAATATTTTTCTAAAAGTAGACTATTCTCATTTTTTTCTTGTAACTATGTATAAAATTATTTTCTATTTATTTTTATAAGTCAATGGCATGGGATTTCGAGTTAAACAAATTAGGTGGGTTGACTTTAAAAATAACACGTTTATTATATGGATGTACTAAGCAGGTTGATACGATTATGATCGACTAGAACACGATTAAAATAAACAGAATTTTTGGATAGATTGTCCTCGCTTAATATATCAGCTTCCAAAGATTAATGAATTTTTATGCCTCAAATACTTTTTCAACGCACGAATATTATACAAGTACTAGCAAATTAAGAGAAATGAGAGAGAAATGTGAAGGTGAATTCGAGGAAGAAAGTACTTATATAATGCAAAACAAAAGACAATATTTATTCCAATTGCTTATATAAAAAACCTTTCTTGTTGCAGAAAATGAATGAATGAATGAATTGAATACATGAAATCAGAAGACATGGGAGATCCCTCAGGAGACAATGTTGTAAAAGCTGCTTTTGAGAAAACTGGAGAGCTTCTCTTGGAGCTGTGGCCGGGGAGCTATTGAAGGCTGTTATAGATGTACAAAGACAGATTCGTAAATTCAAATCCACTTTGAGAAAACTGGAGACCACGCTCAAATCTCTTATTCCAAAGATTAAGGAGATGGAAGAATTAAATCAAAACATGGGTTTTCTTCAAGAGAATGCTATTCGAGAATTCGGGCTGTTATTGTGGAAAGGGGAAGCGCTTGTTCGAAAGTGCTCAAAGGTGGGTTGGTGGAACATATGGAAGAAATATCAGAACACAAAGAAGCTTCTTGAAATGGATGCTTGATGCAGTGGAATATTGAAGACAAGCTCACCAACAACGAACAATCTTCCAAATCCCTGTTGACGTGTCTCAAAGACAGTGTCAAGAAAATAAGCAACCAAGTACTCGATCTTCGCAAAGAGAGAAACTTAGGCACCGTTTGGATTTGTTTTTCATAACTACTTATTTGCTTTTTTAAAAATTTGCAATATATAATTTCTTAGAAATTTTTTTAAAAAGCAAATAAGTACTTATAAAAAACAAATCCAAACGGTGCCTTAGGAAAAAGAGTGAAAACTCTCAATAAAATTCTTATTAATTCATAAACTGCTTTGCCAAGACAGCTACATGCATATTTTTACTAAAACAAAGCTTGGAAACCCTAATACTGTCGAAATAGGAAAAAACTGAAATAAAATGAAATTTGCCAAAAATGGAAATATGAGAAATAAGGATAAAATCTGTAAATATATTCCCTAAGGATCGCTACGGAATAGACGGTTCGTCAAATGGACTTCTGTAGGGAAAGTAATTGGCAGGTGAAATCTTTCCATAAATAGCAAAATCACCAAATCGGAAGCCTAAACGAAGGAATTTGCCCAAAAAGCAACATACATCATGGCATTAGCTGTGTGTCTTGCTCGTCTCGCCGTTTCCATTCAGACTACCAATTTTCGTGCAATTCCGTCACCGATGACTTTCGATCCTATTAGTCCATTTTTTCATTTTATCCCAAAATTGCCCCCAAGCCCCAACTCTACTTGGGCCCCTTTTTTCTGTCCAGCTGATCCATAAAGTCTTGGGCCAAAAGCTCAACCCGGTCTACATCAATGCTTCACTTGTTAGGTTTGCTCAGTTGAATTTGCAGGTGGATATGTCTAATGATTTGAAGCAGATCATCAGGATGGTGAAGGCACTTAACCAAAAATTAGATGAAATGATATTGAGGGAAAGAAATGACAATGAAAGAAAGATGTCTAGACAAAGCGTACAGTGTTGGAGTTGTATGCAGCCAAGGTAGTCAATAGTCAAAATTAAGGAAAGCAATGCTGTTCACTGATACTTAATTTGTAGCGCTAAGAAAATGCTACAGAGAAGGAAAATGATGTGAAATTCCAAGATAGTCATTTTCCTTCTTTGTAGGTGCATAGCATTACACCTAATGCTGCAGTTGTTTTATCCAAGATGGATTATATTAAGATCGATTTTTTCGATCTTTTGTAAATCTCTGTAATTTTCTTCTCACAAATGAATAACAATGAAAGCCTCATTGGATCAAGTACTGTGCTAATTTCTTTTCACATTTAATAACAGTATAATTAAGCCTAGTATATATTTGATATATTGTTATCGCACTCGTATCAGATTATTAAATTTTTTTATTTTTCCTCTTCTTTGTCCTTGAGGAGAGCCAAAGGGGCCCTTGTGGGATGTACCTCTGAGAGCAACTCCAATGGTGGGATCTATTTTTTTTATTCAAATTCATTTTTTGAATTTGCTACCGTGAAATAAATAGCTATTTAGATCCAAATGCTCAAATATATATATATATATATATATATATATATATATATATATA
>JAESVK010036631.1:454-25594 GCA_017140935.1 Hamamelis virginiana | reverse complement strand
GAAATAGATATGCACTTTAGGATTGGTTTTAGGGCATACCTCTAACATAAAGTTGGGGAGAAAGAGAGAGAAAAAGAAAAAGAGCCAGAAAAAGAGGAAGAGTAAGAAGTTTCGAGGGATAACTTTCCCGCAGCTTTAGACGATCCATTGGCATCTTACATGCCAAAAGCCCCTTTTCCATCTGCACTTTTAGCACCTGAGAGGAGAGCTAAGAAAGGGGCTAGCATGTCTAATATGTTAGAGGCTTTCAAAAGTGTTCATATTAATCTACCTCTTTTAGATGCCATCAAACAGATTCTTTCCTATGCAAAAATTTTGAAGGAAATGTGCACACAGCAACGTAAGGAGCGTGTTCATTTGTCCAAAACCATAACTCCTGTTGACATAGCTAGTGCTGTGTGTCAATTCCAAGCTCCCATTTAGAGAAAAGATCTTGGAACGCCAACCATACCTTGCTTATTAGGAAGTCATTATATTGATAGAGCGTTAGTTGATTTTGGCGCAAGTGTGAATATAATTCCATATTCAGTTTACGCCAAAATAGAGCTTGGAACACTCCAAACCACACCTACTATTCTTCAATTTGCTGATAGGTCCACTAAAGTGCCTTGAGGGATACTGATGTTCTAGTAAAGATAGACACTTTTGTCTTTCCTGCAGATTTTATCGTTTAGATATGGAGCCCATTGATATTAACAGGCCTCAAATCCCTGTAATAATAGGAAGACCTCTTTTGGCAACAGCAAATGCTAGGGATGTCAACGGGGCGAGGCGGGGTGGGTTTTTGCTTTCCCAATCCCGTCCCATGAATAAAAATTATTTCCCAAACCCGTCCCAATCCCAACTATAAACGGGACGGGGCGGGGTGAGAATTATGCGGGGCGGGGCGGGTTTTCCCATCGGGTTTGAAAAATAATTAAAATATTTTTTAAACTTCAATTTTATTTTATTTTGGAATGAATCCTAACCATAATCTCAACAAATTTTAATTTTTATCTTAAATTATAACTATTAGTAGTTAAAATATATATTTATACACACTAACTTAGTGAAAAGAATAGAAAAAAATAGAGTTGATAAAAATCTTAAAACACTAAATATTGTAAATAAATAAAAAAGATTTTAGTATAATTATATATGCATAGATATTCTGCGCGGGGCGGGTTGGAGAAGCCATATCCCATTCCCGTCCCAAACCCTATAGGGTTTTTAATTTTTTTTCCCAAACCCTATAGGGTTTTCAAAACTATTTCTCAAACCCTTCCCAATAGGGGCGGGACGAGGCGGGTTACCCTTTTAACCCATCCCATTGACATCCCTAGCAAATGCAGTCCTTCACTGTAGGACTGGCATAATGAAGGTGTCGTTTGGAAACATGAAAACAAGGCTGCAAGTTTACAGTGCAGCCAATCAACCTCATAACTTTGAGGATTGTTCTTTTATTGATATCAGAGATAAGGTGGTAGAGGAAGCTACACCTTATCTTCTGTCTAAGGACCCGTTAGAAACTTGCCTGAATTATTTTGGGTTCGAGGACTATGACTTGGAGCACTCATTTCTGGAGGTGAATCTCGTCTTAGATTCTACCTCCACCGTAGGGAAAACGCCTTGGAGACCTAGGGTCGAGTCGCTTCTGTCTATTGCTAGTGTCCCATCCCCCACGTCTTTTGAGTCTCCACCACAGCTTGAGTTAAAGCCGTTGCCGGTTAATCTCAAGTATGCCTTTTTGGGTAGTAGTGATACTTTGCCTGTTATAATATCATCTACTCTGAATTTAGAACAGGAAGGTAAGCTGTTATCAGTATTGAAAGAGCACAGATTAGCCATAGGATGGTCGATTGCTGATTTAAAGGGTATAGACCCATCAATCTACAAGCACCGAATCCATCTTGAGGAAGGTGCAAATCCTTCAAGGGATGCCCAACGTAAGTTGAACCCTAATATAAAAGAGGTTGTGAAAAATGAAGTGTTGAAATTGTTGGATGCGGGTATCATTTACCCAACATCTGCTAGTGAGTGGGTTTCCCCTACTCAATTGGTTCCTCAAAAGTCTGGGATTACAGTGATAGCTAATGAAGAGGGTATTCTAGTCCCCACAAGAGCTACCACTGGATGGAGAGTCTGTATAGACTATAGAAAGTTAAATTCCAAGACCAGGAAAGACCACTTCCCACTGCCTTACATTGACCAAATTTTAGAAAGGTTATCTGGGCAAAGTTTTTATTGTTTCTTAGATGGCTATTCTGGGTATAACCAAATTGCGGTTTACCCTGAGGATCATGAGAAGACTACATTTACCTGTCCATTTGGGACATTTGCATTTAGGCGTATGTCTTTCGACTTATGCAATGCCCTTAGCACTTTCCAAAGATGCATGAAATCTATTTTTTCTGACATGATAGGAGAATATTTGGAAGTGTTTATGGATGACTTCTTGGTCTTCGGTCCTTCTTTTGATGAGTGCCTTTCTAATCTCTCAAAAGTCCTTAAGAGATGCTGTGAGACTAATCTTGTTTTAAGCTGGGAGAAAAGCCATTTTATGGTTCGAGAGGGCATTGTGCTTGGCCACATAGTTTCTAGTAGGGGATAGAGGTTGACAAGGCTAAGGTTGATTTAATTTCCAAATTACCTCCTCCAACTACTGTTACACAAATCCGGTCATTTCTTGGACATGCGAGGTTTTACAGGCGTTTTATTAAAGACTTTAGCAAAATAGCAAAACTATTGTGCAATCTGCTTGCTAAGGATGTGGATTTTAATTTTGATAACGCCTGTTTAGAGTCCTTCAATAAGTTGCATTTCATGTTGACCTCGGCACCGATCATGCGAGCTCCTGATTGGTCACTTCCTTTCGAGCTTATGTGTGACGCCTCTAATTTTGCTGTGGGGGCAGTGTTAGGTCAGAGGATAGATAAGGCCCCTTATGTTATATACTATGCAAGTAAAACCTTGAATGATGCTCCGTTAAATTACACTACGACTGAGAAAGAAATGCTTGCAGTAGTTTTTGCACTTGACAAATTTCGATCCTATCTTTGGGGATCGAAGATTATAGTGTACTCAGATCACACCGCTTTGCGGTACCTGCTCTCTAAAAAAGAGACGAAGCCTAAACTGATTAGGTGGATTCTCTTATTGCAAGAATTTGATTTTGAGATCAGGGATAAAAAAGGGACTGAGAATGTCGTTGCAGACCACCTTTCCAGGATAGTAGTTGAAGAAGAAAGTGACCCCACGCCTATTAGGGATTCTTTCCCTGATGAGCAGCTTTTTGCTGTCACTCATTCTACTTTACCTTGGTACGTTTATATCATGAATTACCATGCCACAGGCCTTGTACCATCTCTTTGGTCAAAACAGGAAAAGGATAAGTTCTTTTCTCAAATAAAATTCTATTATTGGGAAGATCCTCTTCTGTTTAGGTACTGTGCTGACCAGGTAATCCATAGGTGTATCCCGGAAAGTGAGATGCATGTGAAAGAATCCCATGGAAATATGCAGAATAAAAATTTTCTCCATGGAATATGAACCAAGATCACATGACGATTGTATAAACTATATAATCAATACATAAAACAATATAAACAACTTACATTGATAGCCTTAAGAGTAGGATTAAATGATTGTAAATCAGCCCCAAGTAGATGAAGGCCTCCAAGATTGATCCACACTAGTTGCAAGCTCCAAAAGATGAGAGAGAGAGAGAGATGGCTAGGATTTTCAAAAACTAATTTTTGATCCTATCTAGCTTGATGTGGCCGGCCACCCCTTGTCCTCTATCTATATGTGAGTGCTAGCTCACTTAGCTGATGATAACCATATTTTAAATTTGAATTAAATCAAATTCAAAATATAAATGCAATGATAGATTTGTCATCTTATCTATAATTTGAAACCATTTCAAATTTAAATTTCAACTAACTTGAAATTTAATTAACTATTTGAAATCTTTAATTATCTTGTCATCACATGACAATTTCAAATTTCAAAATTCAAAATTCAAATTTCAAATTTCAAAATTCAAAATTTCAAATTTCAAAATTTCAAAATTTCAAAATTTCAAAATTTCAAATTTCAAAAAATTCAAATTTCAAATTTCAAATTTCAAAATTTCAAAATTTCAAATTTCATAAAATTCAAAATTCAAAATTCAAAATTCAAAATTCAAAATTCAAAATTCAAATTTCAAATTTCAAATTTCAAATTTCAAATTTCAAAAACTTGAAATTCTAGTTAATTGATATTTGCATATTATTCTCTCTTCTTCTTTAAATGAAGCTACCAACTATATGTGTGTGACCTCTTAGGTTCACAACAACCTAGTAGTAGGAATTAGGATAACAAATTATCCTTTCAAATAAAACTTCTTTTATTTAAGGTTCAAATTAGAACTCTTCTAATTTCCCTTTGAGAAATTAATTTCTCTTTGGCCTCTACTAGTCCTGAGTGACATCTAGCAATATGTCAAGACACACCCTAGGTTGTGTGAAGGTTAATCATAAGACAATGAACCCTTCAGTTACAATTAAGATACAATTCAATCCTTCCATCATACAATGCCTTAGTTAAATTACTTGGGTATTGGATAATATGTCAAACCCTAATTTAACATTTTGTATGTTATTCTCAAAATATAAATTCAACATTGGGATACTCAAGAAACAGTTTTCTTATTCCCAATTGCTTTGGCCAAAGACTTATATGAATTATATCTTTGAGAATAATACGAGGCATTCCCTCTCTTTACTGAGAGTGATAGATTCCTTGTTGTACACTCATATGTCCCCATGACAGGTATACTAAGGCCAATGAGTACATACACAAATTCCATGGTTAGTATATGTACATTGTACTATCAAACCCTAATATCCTTAACACAGGACATCTATGGTGCCTCAGGTCTAAGGATCACTTGCATCATTGTAACCCTGAGTTGTTGTTTGACATGTAAGTAAAACTCCATTCAACAAACTCAATCAATGATCACATTCAGTGTCATTACACAAATGACTTGAGACTAGTCATTCTCCATATTGAGCAGACATAACCTGTGCTAGTCTATCCGGATTATTAATGCCCAATAAATAATCCTATGACTAGGAATATCTAAGAAAGAAATCTTTAACAATATAAATCTCCTAATCTCAACTCTTGAGATCTTATATTGACATTCCTTCTAAGGACTTATCATGAATATAATAACAGAAGAATACATGATAATCAAAAGCCCATATTATTAATGAATAATAATAATACATGAATCAACTTTATGTCCTAAATTACACCAGTGAGATTGGCTATTAGGGCATATTTCTAACAGCATGACGTGTTGAAGTTCTGCCACACTTTAGCATGTGGAGGACACTTTAGCGGGAAAAAGACTGCCGCTAAAGTCTTGCAGTGTGGGTTCTATTGGCCCACTCTATTTAAAGATGCCTTGGACTTTTGCAAGTCCTGCCAGAATTGCCAGAGAATGGGTTCTATGTCTAGAAGGGATATGATGCCTCTTAATCCTATTCTAATCGTCGAAATTTTGAATGTTTGGGGCATCGACTTCATGGGTCCTTTTCCTGTTTCACATGGGTTCAAATATATCCTAGTGGCTGTGGATTACGTATCTAAATGGGTAGAAGTAGTAGCCACTAGGACTAATGACAACAAGGTGGTTTTGAATTTCCTCCAAGAGAACATTTTCTCTAGGTTTGGGTTTCCAAGGGTCATCATCAGTGATGGAGGGTCACATTTTAACAATCGACCCTTTGCAACGTTAGTAGCTAAATATTCTATCATTCACAAGGTTGCAACCCCGTATCATCCTCAGACTAGCGGTCAAGTGGAGGTATCAAATAGGGAAATTAAGCATATCCTCGAAAAAATTGTCAGGCCCGATCGTAAGGATTGGTTATTGCGCATAACCGACGCATTGTGGACCTATAGGACTGCATTTAAAACCCCTATTGGTATGTCTCCGTACCGTTTAGTCTGTGGCAAACCTTGTCATCTCCCAGTCGAGCTAGAACATAAAGCACTTTAGGCCATTAGGAAATTTAATTTTGAAAATGAAGGAAGCGGGATCTCACCGCAAGCTTCAAATAAATAAGCTCGAAGAGATTAGGAATGAGGCTTACGAAAGTTCTAAAATTTGTAAGGCCAAAATGAAGGAGTTCCATGACAGACACATCAATAGAAAATCTTTTGAACCTAATCAGAAGGTGTGGTTGCTCAACTCCAAATTGAGGCTCTTTCCTGGTAAGCTTAGGTCTCGCTGGGATGGCCCCTTTGTGGTGACAAGGGTTGCTCCTCATGGTGCTGTTGAAATTAGAAATCCTCGAACTGGTTTGTCCTTCTCTGTGAATGGACAAAGACTTAAGCCGTATATTGAGGGTATAACTGATGTAAAGGTATTAGGGATGGTTTGGTAGTTGAGTCTATCAGTATGGAAGACCCAACCTATCATTTCGACTAGTGAGGAATTTCCCGTCTGGCTTTAGACGTTAGACTTAGTCCCCCCACCCATTTCCCGTAGTTTGTACTTACAAGTTATTCTGGTCGTGACATCCTTGCAACATTGAGGACAATGTCTACTTCTAGTTGGGGAGGGGTTGTATATTTTATTTTCTGTTTTGATTTACTTATTCGTTCAAATTTTTGCGTATATAATGCTTTATTGTTCCAATTTCTTTTGCACATATTATACCATTGGATTGTATAGTTATTGATTGTATAGATTTTGATAAATAAATATGTTATAACTGTGAGTTTTACTCATACATTTATATTATATCTATTTGTCTATTTTCGATACATTAAATGTAACTTTACTGTGATTTGCCTGTATTCAACTCTTACACCTGCACGAACTTGGTTTAATCTTCATATTTTGCAATTAGAATATCTGCTAAAAACCCGTTTATAAAGTGGAGACTGGCGACAAATAAATGCAAATTTTGAACCATTTGATCATTTTTTTGGACTCAAATATTCATCATTTCAGTTCAGTTCTTGGTTATTGCTTATTTGTTATATCTTGCGTAAATGCTTAATTCGTGCGTATTTTAGAATGCAAATAACTTGCTAATCAGTTGAGAATATTGTGTAATTTTTGAAAAATGATTTAAGGCCCTTTTTCGAGTCATTGTGCCTTGTATATTATTGCTAGAGTATAGGATCCACCATAATACCCCTATTTGAGCCTAAAAGTTGACAAACTTTTTCGATAACTTAGCAGCCTGGGATAACGAAGTGTCTTATGTACAGAAATAGGTCTTAAGTTTGTTCGAATATAATAATAATAATAAAATAATAATAAAATAATAATAATAATAATAATAATATTTTTTTCAAAATTTTATTCTCGCTATCGATAGAAAGTTTATCGATAGCCGAGTTAAATTCAAAAAAATAAAATACCCAATTCGCGGTAGAAGCCACTTGGCTATCGATAGTGAACCTTCGTTATCGATAGAGAAGTCGTAATCTCGACTTTAAACCTCTTTCCCCTCGCGGTTTTGCCCACTCTTCACCTTCATCCCACCGGCAAACTCCATTTCCGGCGACCCTTTCACCTTCAAACTTCATTTCCGACCACTTCGGCCACTTTTTCTGACCAGCACTCATCTTAGTTGCGATCCTCGCATCATTTCCCTCATTTCTAATCGATTGAATCCTTCCATATCACCATTATATATCACCCCTGTCACACCACTCCGGTGACACTTCAAGCCAACTCCGGCGAGCTCCCTTCTTCCGGTCAACCCACTGTGTGTCGCCACTTCCAAATTTCTAAGCAATTAAGTTTTAATTCGTGTTTTCATTACAAGAATTATGAAACTTAGCTTTTGTATAAACATTTGCATTTGGTTATACGTAATTGTGAAGTTTGCATATACATTGGGTTGATTAGTGGTAATTTTGTGATTACTGTTGGGGTGTGCTCATTCTGGAAATTCCTGTTAATCGGGTATGCATGGTATGAAATTTGTGATGGGTATGGAGTTGAGGTGAAGCCTGGATGTTAGGCTAGTACGGAATTGTGGTTGGGTTCATTTGCTTTATTGATTTATCTCTGCCACCGCGGTGTTTTCTTACTGATTGTGGTTGTATCTGCCGCTGTGGGTGTGTGTGTGTAAATTTCTGTACAGAGCCATGGTTCGTCTTAAGACGACGAGTAAAGGCCGGGGTAAGGGCGTTGCATTTCAGAAGCCTGCTCCACCACCACAGAGATCGAGGCGGGATACAGCTACTGGCCGGGGTAAGGCCCAGCATACAGCGCCAGATTCTTCGGACAGTTCTGAGTCCGATATGTCACCACCCCCTATTCAGAGACCTACTGCTAGAGGTCAGTCATCCAGTCAACCACCAGCGAGTGCGCCTCCTACGAGTTCACATTATGTGGAGGAGGTTTTTTATTCTGAGCACCCTGAGATTGGCGAGACCGGCGATCCTCGCATGACTCGAGACTTCGAGGGCTTCACACAGACAGAGGGAGGGCCGAAGAAATTACCGACCTGACGTGCTCCGAAGCCGTGGCCTTCAGTTCTTGCAGCGAAAAATTTTAATGTCGAGCGCTACGTCGATTCTAAAGCCTTCAAAGGAAAAGGCTTACTGGTTCAGACATTGACTGACAGACATCTCAGCGCCAGGCTAAGAAAGGGTACGAGCTACAAGCCCAATGTAGTTCGCCAGTTCTACACAGAAGCCCACACAGCAGAGGATCGAGCTCAGATGATCAGAGCTGAGATCGGAGGCCATATTCTCGAGATTACCCCGGACGACATTGCCGATTATCTGGGATGCGAGCGTCCGGTGACTACTGAGGTTGAGTACCCTCATGGTGGATATCTGGATCTTGCAGAGGAAAGATGTGCTGACATGATCTGTGTGGACTGCACTATGTGGGATGGCATGTATTTTACGACTGGGAACATGCACCCGAATTACGTAGCAATGAATAAGCTGCTTTACTGCAACCTGAGGGCGAGGGGCACTGATTCCCAGATCCCAGTCGACTCTGTATGGCTGTTGTTAGAGTTTCTAAGTGACCACGAGATGGACATCGCTTTGCTGATATTCAGTGAGATTCGCACATTCATTTTTACACAACCGCGTAGCAACATGCCGTATCCTCAGATGATCACTGCTTTGGCATTAGCTGTAGGTGTTGAGACTGAGGAAGAGAGTAAGTGGGGCGAGGGACCTATCACTCCTACTACTATCGCCCGAAGTATGGCAGCTTGGCCGAAGAGGCCACGTACTGAGCCTGCAGATCCATTAGAGCCAGCTCCAGCCACTACCGGTCCGTCATCATCTGCTCTAGCTCCTGCTACTACTGTACCACCCCAGACAGCTTCAGCATCTGTCGGTTCCCAGGACTTGTTACTTCAGGTCTTAGAGGGATTGAGGACAGTTATACAGACTCAGCAGTTACAGTCTGCTCAGCTAGAGAGGCAGTCTGCTCAGCTTAGGGTGATGTGGTGACGTATGGACGACGAGCCGATTTCTGAGGCCGACCGAGCACTATTTGGCGAGCCACAGCCCACATCTGGAGTCGACATCCCACCTGGGGATGATCATCAGTTATCTGATGAGGCCCGCGGGCAGAGATGAGGGCTGATGTTGAGATGAGAGATGATGCTTAGTCATGAGTTGGGTTGTTCTTTTTGAGTTTGGTTATCTTTTGGGTTAGAGTTTTTAAGTTATTTCGGGTTAGTATAGGGTTATAGGATGGTTTAGGGTAGTAACCTTGAACATATATATCAACCATCCTATTTTTGCTGTCTCCAATTTCTTTTGTTACAAACCAAATACATTACAATCCTATAAAGTCCTTTTTGATTTTAAAATTATACGCACTATTCTCTTGTGATTACTTGTTTATTTAAGTTCTGATTATGTATGAACTGCGCTTCTATGCATGAGTATTATATTTGTATATAACCATTTGGGACTCAGGGTTACTAACCTTCCGTAGCGAACATCTTTTGTGAGTGACCACCCGAGAGGACTTGAAGTTGAAACTTATTTAGGGTTGATACTTGTATTCTTATTGCGTTTATTTTGATTCTATCAAGTTCACTTTCACTACACGTTGAACACTTGCTAATTACCTGTTAAAGACATCATTTTCTGTATTTAAAATTTTCAAATATGTTGTTGATATATCTGTAGATGAAACTCTTAATGTGTACATAGTATTGTTCTATCTTTATTTTCTTTATCACATGATTCTTTTATTCTTTCATGTTTGTGGGTACCATTTTCTGCAAACCCTCACGAGACTTCACTCATCCGCTAGGGGTAACCTAGTGGTTTAAAAGGCTTGTTGCATACGCTAAATGCAATCGCGATTCCCTGCGAAAGTGGCCTTTCAATTTTTAGTTTCAGTTTGTCGTCTTTAGAGTATAGCTATTTGCTAAGAGACTAGAAAAACCTAAGTTGGGGAGTGTGATTGTATCACAATCATGCTCTCAATTTATGGTATTACTGTGTTCTCTTATATAAATAGTTGCGTAATAATATCTTGTTTTGTATAAAATCTGTATAAGTTGGTTAAATTCTCTTTTACAAGAAAATTGTGCAGATTATATAAATGCGAAGCCGTCACTCATGAAATCTTGCTTATCGTCACAAATGATAAAAGTGTCATAAAGGTTCAGCGATAGGCAATGAAGTGCGAAAGGCTGCAGAAGAATTTCTGCAAATTCAAAGCAAAGAGCCAACATGACTATCGATAGCCAAGTCTCGCTATCGATAGAAGTTCTATCAATAGCAAAGTCTCGCTATCGATAGACATGAGGCGGCTGTGGGCTGTTTTAGATATTTTGAGATATTTCAAGGGCGTTTCGGTCATTTGTAATTTCAGTCTATATATAGAAGTGTATATGTGACCTAAAGGAGGTTCATGACTTTTGCTCTGAATCATTACTCTGTCAATTTTAATAGACTTCATCTTACAGTTCAATTCTGCTTTTTATTCTGTCATTTACTTTTTCAACACTTTTCTACTTTTCTGCAATTTTTCCTTTAATGCATGGCTCAATTCTCAATTGAGAATTGTTCTTTACTTATTCAGTCTTTAATTTCTGCACTTTAATTTCTGCAATTTTCCTTTTATATACATGGTTCAATTCTCACTTGAGAATTGTTATTTACTTTTACTGTCATTTTCTTTATTTATTTAAGCCATTTTTCTTTATTTCTTCCGGTCATTTTTTCTTTATTTCTTCAGTTATTTACTTTCTGCTTTATTTTACTTTTCCATCCAGTGACCCCTTAGAGCTTGTCATGGATGAAGGAAATTCTCCTCCGTTGATGTGTAGCTAATACTCCAAGCTTGGATGAGGATGAAGTTGGATTCTTTATGTAATTATAGTTTATAAACATCCCTTTATTTGTATTATGTGATTGCATAGTTGTGAAGGTTTACCGCACACTATCGCTAAATATAATATAATATAATTGTATATCTGTGATTGCAATTATATAATTATGCAATGGTACTTATTGGGATGAATAACAAACTAGTTTGCTTTATCCCCATTTAAGGTGGATAGTGATATTCCATTCCTTTTCAAGGATAAACCTGTCGGTCCTATCATTCATCATCTTTTTGGGGATTCCTTCTTGTAGTTGGATGAACCACTATACATAATTACTATAACGTGGATTTTATAACTAAATTGCATATTTGATATTCAATGAACTTCTCACCCAAGTTCTGCTCATTCCATTAATTAATCGCGTTTTTAATCAGCTTTATTAAATTCAGAAATTCAGCTTCAACCCAATTGAAGCCCTTTTCACCACCAAATTAAATTGACACTATTCTTTCACTTTGGTTAAATCTAATAGTTTTTCATTTTAAATCTACATATTTCCCAGTGGTTCGACATCCGTGCTCACCAATCGTAATTGAACTGAGATTAACAAACACGCGGTTTTATAAATATATTAATCTTGATCATTAACAAGGAATAATCTCCCTTGTTCTCTGACAATCATTAGTCGACTAATGACCACTTTAGTCGACTAATCAATATGTTTAGTCGACTAAACTCAGATTTTTCAAGAACTCAGCTTCTATACCATGGTTAGTCGACTAGACTAAGTGGCTTAGTCGACTAGACATGCATTTGAGCTAAAAACTTGAAATTTCTAAGTCTATTTCAACTTAACATATCCAATATAGTTCACTAAAGTTCTCAAATGCATTTTTGCAAGTTTTTTAAGGTCAATGAATGCTAATGCAACATGAGAAAACTTTTGATTGAGCTATACAAGTTTAATCAAATGAGTAGCCTTACAAAAATGGTTCTTAAACATCTTGTTCCTCAAAGGTCTTCAAAGATTGACTTCAAGATGTCCTCCTCAAGCTCCATGATTCAATGTCTTGCATATTTGCATAGTTTGGAAGCTTTGAATGTATTGATGAGCTCCAACAAGATATGGTTTTGATACTATGGAGACAAAAACACTTAACCATTTGTTAGTGACTAAAGTAATGTTTGTTGATCATTAAAATATGGTTAATGCAATTGACCTTAGGGCTAACAAACTTTAAAAAGTAAGTATTCTAATTCAGCTTCAACTGCATGTCGTGTTTCTCCAGAATCTCATTCTCGTGGAGGAGCAAGTGAGGTTTTTTCGCGGGGAACTGTTGGGTTTGATAATCCGAATAATGAAGCTAGGACTTTGGTCTATAAAGCTTCTGCAGCTACTATTGGTGTCAGTAGTGATGGGAATGAGCATGGGATGCCGTCTTCAGTGGTGTCTGCTGCAGCTTCTCCCTGTGTCAGTGTTGAGGCTGTTCCATCGTGCCCAGCTAGGCTTTCGTCTCTCTCAACTTAGGACTCGTCTTTGCATGGTGAGCATGCAGCGCATTCTTTGTTTCCTCTCAGTTCTGTTGATGAGCATGCGCATGGTAAGGTAGTTACTGGTGTTGGTAATACTCAGGCTAGGTCTGGATTTTTTAAGCCGAGTCATGTGCCCATGCATGCATCATTCAAAGATGGCCATGAACCCGTTCTCCAACGTGGGTGTTCTCCTTCACGTGTTATCCTTTCTGCTAAGGTTGACCAGGATATTGATAATCATGCTTTGCATGCTCCTAAGAAGCCTCATAATAAGGATGATGATGGTGTAAGTGCTGGTTTTGTTAAGCCTCGTGGTGGTGTTGCTGGTGTTTATCATCGGGGTGAGGCTGGGTTTGTTAAGCATTGTGCCTATGGAGATTTTCCTCCCTTGAACTCCTCTTCTGATGGGGCTGGAAACATTGCCCCCTCTGATCGGACTTGGAGTAACCTTGTTCACAATCCTGCTAAAAATTCTAAATTACTTCATCTCTCATGTATGGATGTTGGGGAAAGCTTAGAGGGTATTTTTGCTGTGCCTTCCATGGTTATTGAAGAAGGTCAAAAAGAGTGGGATTTATCCTTTTTGGGGTTTGTTCTTGACAAGAACCTCCCATTTCCTTTGGTTAGCAATTGGGCCTCTCGGATTTGGGGTGATGACATTTCCAAAGTGCTAAAATTTGATAATGGTCTCTTCCTTTTCAAAGCTAGAAGTTTTGAAGCTCTTGATAGAATTTTAACTGGAGGTCCTTATTATATTGCAGGAAAATTTTTGGTTCTTAAGCAGTGGGTTTCGGGTATGGAGTTAAAGAAAAATTGTCTTTCTAAAATTCCTCTTTGGACCAAGTTCTTCAATGTCCCTCTTGTATTACGTACAACCAAGGGAATGGAATTTCTGGGAAGTATTTTAGGTCGCCCTCTGTTTATGGATATGCATACTGCCACTGGTAGTAGAGCTAGTTTCGCTCGTGTGTGCATTGAGTTTGAAGCTCATAAGGTTGTTCCTAAAACTTTGAAAGTGGATGTTGGAAATGGTGCGATTGCTGAAATTGGGATTGAGATTCCTTGGTTCCCTTCTCGGTGTGAGAAGTGTAATGTGTTTGGACATACTTTTTCGAAGTGTCCTTCCATTCCTCCTTCTCCTTTAGTTCCCAAGCCTATTAAAGTTTGGAGGAAAAAAGACCCTCAAGTTCATGCTGATATTAATGATAAGTGGCTCGAGGTCCCGGTTTCTAAGGCTAAAGTTGTTGAAGTTTCCAGTGTTAAGGTAATTGTTCCCTCGGTTAGCAAGGGTTGTGTTACTAGTAATCAGTTCAGCGCTCTTGATGCCAGTGTTGATGATACTCAGTTGGACTATTCAGATTTGGCGGACTGCAACTACAATGATGTTTCTCTATCAAGAAAGTCTCTAAAAAAGAAGCTTAAAGATAAAATTCATTCTCTTAAGAATTCTCGTGGGAGAGATGTCCCCTAGTTTGGTCCTTTTCTTTGTGTTTTCCTACCCTCTTGGGTTGTAAAAGGATCTGTTTTGGCTTAGGTTTTCGCTGATGCCCTCTTGTTGTGGCTCGTGCTTTGCGCTTCTTTGTAATATCTTGGTTTTTTGGTAATATATTTCTTAATTATCCAAAAAAAAAAAAAAACAGTGAAAAGAGTTTTACTGCATTTACCTCATTGAGATTATATTTTGTGGAACATATACCAAGTTGTTAAGATAGGGTTTGACAGATCACCATACCTATTATCTTAACAGTGACATTAGGGGATGAAGGATTAAGTAACATGAAGGATTCATATAGTTCTACTATTCACCCAAACCTAGGGCATGTCATGACACATTGCTAGACGTCACTCATGACTAGTGAAGGCCTAATGATAAGTGTTATCATTGAGGGCAAAAATGGAATTGTTTCAATCGAGCCAAAATAGAAAGTTTCTATTTTAGGGAACATGAGATGTCCTGAACCACTACTAGGTTGGGGTGAACCCAATGGGTCACACACAAACAAAGAACATAAGTGAGTCTCTTGAATTAAGAGAGAAGAGAATTTCCTAATTATAATTTAACAAAGAACCTTATTATTAATTGTTAATAATTAAGGAGTTAAATTATATTTGGAAATAGTATTAAATAAAAACCCTAGAGGTTCTCTATAAATACAACTTGATGGGACATGCTAGCACTAAGCCTCCCACTCATCATTTAGAGAAGAGACAAAATATAAGAGTGAGAAACCCTAGGGTCGTGACCCTCATTCTCTCTCTCCCAAGTTCGTGCTCTCGCTCTCCCCTCTCCTGGCTTGATTCTTCCAAGTGTTGAGAAGCTTCAAGGGTTCGAGGGATTTTGTGTTCGTGTGGATACCGTTGGAGGTTTCATATCTTTGAAACTCGCGAAGGAAAGCTACAACAATGAATCCAAGTAAGTATTATTTAAAGTGTTTAAATATTTATATGCTTGTTATCGATTCTTGATAGTTTGTAAAGAATGGATTCATTCTTTTATGAAAAATTTTATCGTATGACTTCTGTTGTGAATCCATGTTTGTCACAACCTTTCAAAACGGGGACAAAAGCAAAACAAAAGAACCGCCCCTAAACAGGGGACAAAAGCAAAGGGGACAGATTACACACTAAGAATATCAGCAGAGATTCCCCAGTTATCACACATCTCATGATTCCTAGGGTTATCCTCCACATTTTTAAAGCTCAAAACCTTACACTTTACATCAAATATTACACGATGAATAATAGAATTAGGGGGAGAATAAGAATTTTCATGAACTCTATGTCTCCTAAAATAGAAAGTTTCTATTTTAGGTTCAATTAGAACAATTCCAATTATGTCCTCATTGATAACACTTTATCAATAGGCCTACACAGGTCATGAATGACATCTAGCAACATATCATGACGTACCCTAGGTATGGGTGAATAGCATAGCTAAAAAATGAACCCTTCATGTTACTTCCCCCATCCTTTAATGTCACTGTTAAGATAATCGGGCATGGTTATTAAGTCAAACCCTATCTTAACAATTTGTTATATGTTCTACAAAACATAATTCTCAATAAGATGAACCTGATGAAGCTTTTTAACAGTTTACCTATCACCATGGCCATGGATTTTAAACTGAGAATTATCTTTGTGAACGAATCTTGACATTCTCTCTCATCAAAGATGAAAGTGATGATTCCTTCTTGCACACTCATTTATCTTCATACATAACCCTACTAGAGCCAATGAGTACTGATTACACCCTTATGGTTAAGGATGTACGAGATACTATCAAACTCAAGTGACTTATGCATAAGATAACTATGGTGCCTTAGGTCTAAGGATTACCAAATTAATGGACGTAACATAAGAATATTCTTTTGACTTAAACTCTATAACAATATTCTTCAGATCATGTTCAGTGTACATATTCTCTAACATGCACCCACAGATTAACTATAGTGTCACTACACCAATAGGAAAGACTACCTATCCTCCCATTGGAGCTAGTTTAAATATGTGCTACTCTTAATGGTTTATTAAATGTCCACTTTAATAAACTTATGATCATGAACTTCTTTAAACTAATTGTGTATGAGAAATATGAGTCTCCATATCTCAACAACTTGAGATATATATTTCTCTTATCATTTATTCATGGACCTTATCATATATATTTAAATATATACGATAATTTGTACCTTCAAATTAATATAATATGAAATTAATATGCCCTTTAGGATTGGTTTTAGGGCATACCTCTAACAATCTCCCACTTGCACTAAAGCGAATCAGCAAAGTATCTTATACTAGTCTTTGTATGACAAGGCTTCTAACACTCATCTATGGTGTTATGGCAATGGAGACTCTATGAAAACAAACTTTGCATTTTATTATTTTCGATAATAATAATTAAACTAATATTCGCTGCCAACTCTGATGTCTTAGTAAATGAAACCTGTGTTCTCTAAAGAAAATGCAATACTCTAGACATCCTTTTAGGCAATTTGTAAATAGCATCCCTTTATAAATTTCTTTATACATAAAAGTATTCTATTCTTAAAGTCCTTTAAGAATACACATGTATTTATTCAGAATCACTATTCTAAATAATCAATCAATATCTACTAACAACCACTTTTTTTTTTTAGATAATTATACTAACAACCACTTGCAGCATTAATGATTTTTTTTTTTGGATAATTAGCATTAATGATATTGATTTAAGTACATTACCTTTTATCATATAAGTCTCATATTTCTAAAATATCATGCTCATATGAAATCCCTCACAAAATCGAATTTTGAGAGATTTGAATTCCTATAACGATTATAGAATTCATAATATTACGCTAGTATTTAATGTATGTACTTTATAAAGAAAGTTAAAAATAATATCGATGATTCGCATGCTCCCACTTTCCTTTTTTTGAAACAAGGTATTTTATGTATTAAACCTTTTAATAACATAAAATTCATTTTGATGTTTCATAACGGTATAGTTCTCAACTATTGTGAAAACATTGTTTTCCAATAACTCTTTATTTGAGAAAACAAACTTTTGAAGTTTATTTGAAATATCTCATATTCCAAATAATTTTCAAACTTTATTGTTTAATATATTTAAGGTCAATTACCAATATAAGATTCAACCAAATATTCTCAATATTTTTCTTTTAGTTTTACTTCATATGAATCATTTGAACACTTTCAAATATTCAAATAGATATGAAGTATACAAATTAAAATTCAAGGTTTATACATCTTATGTATTATCCTTTTAATCTCCTTATAAAATAAGGTGATTGGTTCATATTAATTAATGAATCAAAATTCATTTATTAATGTGATCCTTGAATTTGAATCTGGCCTTATATACATTTTTCATGCATTTATTCAAAGCATTCATAAAGAGTATAGAACTTTAAATCAATTGCCAGAAATAATCTAAAATATCAAATATTATAGATTATCTGCTTTAAATAAACAGAGTATTTAAAACCAAATAAAACCTCAATTTTCTAGTCTTAAAACAACTGACAATATAATAAAGTTTCTATAAACTCTAAATAAACTAATCAAGTATCAAGCTTTTATGTCAAATGCATCAACTATTAATTCATTTCCAAACAAAGGAGGCTTGACATCTACTTAATCTTCTGCTTCCCTTTGTTTTCTATATACAATCGTATTGTACAAGAAAGTACAACTAGGTATCAGATACCATAAGCAGAATAATACTAATTCTTAATTGGTAAATGAATAAAGCATAGGACGTACCAATAGAAAAACCATTCTTCAAACTAGGTACTCCTTGCAGTTTCTCTTCCAATGACCCGACTTACAGTACTGGAAACACTTTCCATTTAGACTTCTTTTTTTTTTTTGATAATTAAGAATTTATTGATCCAAAGAGGGCAAAGCCCAAAAGAACAAAGAACGAAACCGAGGCCACAAAAACCTACGGAAAAACGGACAGAACCTCCCCTAAAAAAGGGACAAAAGCTAGACAAACCTGCCTAAAAAACAAGCAAGCAGAAAGACAACAGAACAAAAACAGCAACACACAGCCCACAGCCCAGGCACAAGCAGCCAAAAAAAAAAAGAAAACAAGACCACCCTTAATGTTTTAAAATATTACAATCAAAGGCCCATCTATCACACATAGCTCTATTACACGGATTATCAACAATATCATGGAAACTCGACACTCTGTTCCTCACATCATTACAAATTAGAGAAAAGATCCTATCAGAGGAGATGAACAGGTTTTCGTGAATTCTAGCATTCCTTTGTCTCCATATGTTGTAGATAGTGGCAGCCCAGGCTAACCTCCTGATTGTGGAACAAAAAGATTTCCCCTTACAGGAATTAACCCACAGAAACTCATTCTCCCAAGCACGGGGGTGTCTATTATGACCACATAACCTGAGAACATTGCTCCAAATCCGGGCAGTAAAACTGCAACCAAAAAAGAGGTGATTCCTATCTTCTCCACCAACCCTGCAAAACACACATGACATAGAAGAGATAACACCCCATCTTAAAAGCTTATCTTGGGTAGTCAACCTGTCAAGAATAGTCAGCCACGCAATAAAAGAGTGTCTTCTAATAGAATTCGAAAACCACACAAAAGAATACCAACTCACAACCGGAGCTGAAGTACGAACATGATTCCATGCAGAGCCAGTAGAAAAAGTCCAGGAAGGAGATAGACTTCAATTTCTTAATGCCTCTTTTTGGCTTATCATGAGACTTATTCTTCTTTCCCTTGCCCTTAGGTTCGGTCTCAGAAGTGGAAGCTCCATTGATAGCCAAAACATTCCCTTTGGTTCCTTTTTCAAGGTCTCCTAACACTCACTAGCATATTCATTAAATCAGTGAGGGAAAGATTATGATGAATTACTTGTGACTTGTAGGAAGGGAATGAAGTAAGATGTCAATGCCCTTTTGTCAGCAGTGATCCTAACACTTAAGATCATGAAATGAGAATGTTCTGGATCATCTTGAGGCAGAGCTCATTAACAGATGTCCCATTCATTATCTCGTAGGAGAAGAGTTCACTAACAGGATTATACTTTACAACTCTGCTCTGTGAACCATAAAGTTCCCTCTGATGTACCTTACATCATTATCAAGCCACTTACTATAAGTGTCTTTCTTCTCCTAATATGCCCCATTATGACAAAGCATTGGGGCATGGAGCATTGACCACGAAGTCTATTTTATCAGCATCTAAAACTAGGTTTCTTAAACTAATCTTGGAAGTTTTGGACCAGTTAAACGATTGTCATTTAATTATTCTAGAGAGCAGGTTTAGAGGAGCTATCTACAACAGAAAATAATAAATACAATTTCATATTACTAAATCATAAAAACTCTTTGGTCTTTAAGTTTTATGGTACCTCCCACTATTTTATTCAAATCTCATACATCCTTTAATGAGATTCGGGAATTTCAACATTAAATTTCCTTAGCGAGGATTGGGGTCCCATCAAGAATTAGTAGTCCTCACATAATAGTTTCTTGAATACTAACCCTTTATGAGTGGATAACTCTTTATCCTAATGCTTCTCAAAGCAAGTTTCA
This sequence comes from Hamamelis virginiana, assembly GCA_017140935.1. NCBI lineage: Eukaryota > Viridiplantae > Streptophyta > Magnoliopsida > Saxifragales > Hamamelidaceae > Hamamelis > Hamamelis virginiana. Next base: position 5,666 of record JAESVK010036631.1, on the reverse strand, counting down.
ATCATCCTTTAGCCTCTAAACTACAGTATCTGATGAGAATAAAGGAGCTGCACCAAGGGATCCATTGCATGTTCCGGTTGGGCCAATAACAAGGGCAGGGGCTAAGAGATTCAAAGAAGCACTTAATGGCCTGCTTCAATACACTTGGGTTGATTCTGAATTGTTGAAGTCCAAGATGAGCCCACATGAAGACCGAGGCTTAATTAATGTCATCAAGGCAATTGATTGGGCCAAATAAAAGAAGACTTGGGTGTGTGGCACAAATTTGAGCGTGTGGAGGACATTCAATTTCAGTTTTTCCTTTTTAGTTTTCAAAGAATAATGGTTGATTTGTTTCCCAAATTATGGGGCTGATTTACTTCCAAATGTTAGCCTTCCAAATAGGGAGCAAGTCAATTAGTTGCTTGTTTTAGTTTTATTTTCTTTCCTCTTGTAAGGCAAATATTGCCCAATTTAGTTTCCTAATTGTAAGACATTTAATTGCTGAATATCTTGTTTCCTTTCTTGAGATGGGCGTGTAGCCTCTCTTTTCTATTAGGGTTTTAGTTTATAAAGGACCAAAGAATGTAATATTGGAGACAATTTGAAATGAAAGAAAATTGAGAGCATTATCTCTTGGTTCCAAAATCTGACTTATCACTCACATCATTCTCTTCTTGAGTGTGGTGTCTTCCATTTTCTTTGATACCGTTGGTTATTATCTCTTTATAGATAAAGGGTCACGGTCCTAAATTGTTCTTGTTTACAAACTTGAAATTAGAAACGATCCTTGCTATCATATATTGGTTCCGGGTCTCACTACTCTTGGTGAGGTTCACATCAGTTGGTATCAGAGCTTAGGCTTCTAAAAATCAGGTTTAATCTATCTCGTTCTTCTTCTTCTTCTTCTTCTTTGATTTCGTTTGATCAAAAAAAAAAAATCACAAACTTGATTCCGATTGATCAAGTCCAGTAAAAAAAAAAGAGTACAAAAATTTTTCTTTGAAAGGTCTAGTAGTTGAACTTATATCAGCTATTTTTACTCATCTTCTTGATTTTGTGCATTGATATTCAAAAAAAAAAAAAAAAAAAATTGGGCATTAAAATCGGGTTTTTTTTTTTTTTTTTTTTTTTTTTTTTTGGGATAAGCAAGAAATATATTAACCAAAAAAGAAATACAGCGCAACAGCCATCCTGGCAACAACCGAAGTTCAACAGCCCAAAGGCCAAAAAACCCCAAAGCCTACAAAAAGAACCTCTTACAACCCAAGAGGCTAGGGGAAACAAAAGAAGCTAAAAAGAAACTAAAAAGGATCAGAACCCTTCTTCCTAGCATTCTTAAAACCTTGCAACTTTCCACGTAATCTCATTCTGTTAGAAGCAGGAGGATTGACAAAACAATCACTCTCCGTAAAGGGATCAGAGTCAATATCAGAAGAAAGGGCCTCAAAAGTATTCATCCCATGAACTAATCCAGAGGAAGGCTCTTCAACTGTACTTTTGCTAGATTTCCCTCTAGCATTTATAACCTCAGTCCAATCAAAAGGATCATTGCTTTTAAGGGAATCTTCCTTTGGAGGAGAAGGCACCTTATCCTTGGGATTACTCTCAACAGTTGTAACAACCTTTTTGCTTTTGTTACATCTTATTTTTTGAACTTCTTGTGAGTGTCCATCTAAGTCAAAAAAAAATATTTCGGAACTGAAAGAGTGAACAAAGAGTGGAAAAAGGCAAGAGAGTGTGAGCTCATCAGTGGGTAAAAGCCTAATAAATTGAGTGACACACGAGTGTGAGTGCCATCATCTTCGAGGGAAAACACGTGAGGGAGTGTTTGTGAGGCTTACTAATTCTTGTTTGTTTTGCAAGTTTAAAATATGTCACACGATAACAGTAAAGGCTTGCCCAACGAAGCACAAGAAACGGTAGATCTCGATTTTTTGTATAAAGCCATGCGACAACACATGGCGCGGATGGAGATTCAATTTGGCGAGGTGACTGATAGGTTAGAAAAAGTGGAGTCTAGTTCGCAAAGGGAGCAACCATTCAGGGTTCCTAATGTGGAATGAAGAGAAATGAATCTACCTAAGAATGACTATGAAAAAGATTATGGGAATGACCTAGAGGAGGATGATCGCATGTTTAATGTGGGCGCGGGCAGATTTGGGCTTGGAATAGGAGGTAGAGGAGTTAGGTATGGGAATAGAGAAGATAAGTATGGGAATATAGGAGATAGGTATGGAGAGAGGGTTGATAATAACTGGGGTAGTATAAAGGTAAAGATCCCAACTTTCCAAGGTAAAACTGATCCTGAAGCTTATTTGGAGTGGGAGAAAAGAATAGAATTGGTGTTTGACTGCCATGACTATTCCGAATTGAAGAAGGTGAAGTTGGCTGCCATAGAATTCACTAATTATGCTATCATTTGGTGGGATCAACTGATTGTGAGTAGGAAACAGAATGAAGAAAGACCTATTGAGACTTGGGAGGAGATGAAAACTGTCATGAGGAAGCGTTTCATTCCAAGTCACTTTTATAGGGGTTTGTTTCAAAAATTGCAAACTATTATTCAAGGGTCTAAGTGTATTGAAGACTACTACAAGGAGATGGAGATAGCCATGATTAGAGCTGATGTAGAGGAGGACCGAGAGGCTACTATGGCTAGGTTCTTAAATGGACTACACCGAGACATTGCAAATGTAGTGGAGTTGCAACATTATGTTGCAATGACTGACATGGTACACATGGCTATTAAGGTGGAACAACAGTTGAAGATGAAGAGTTCCACACGGGTTGGGCAAAATTCAGGTTCTTCATCATCATGGAAACCGAATTGGAACAAGAGGGATGACCAGCCTAGTTTCAAGGCCAAGCCCGAACCTTCCAAAGATCATAAGGCCGGAGGCACATTAAATCAAGGTAAATCAGATTCTCAACCTTCTAGAAACCGTGACATTAAGTGCTTTAAGTGTTTGGGAGTAGGTCATATTGCATCCCAATGCCCAAACAAGAGAGTAATGGTTTTGAAGGAAGATGGTGTTATTGAATCCGAGGGTGAATCTGATGATAAATCCATGCCACCTTTGGAGGATGCAAGTGACATTGAATATCCGGTGGATGGAGAGCTTTTGGTTGCAAGAAGAGCTCTTTGTGCTCAAGCCAAGGAAGATGATGAGATACAACGTGACAACATTTTTTACACCCGCTGCCATGTTAATGATAAGGTATGTAGCATGATCATTGATGGGGGGAGTTGTACTAATGTGGCTAGCACTAGTTTGGTGGAGAAACTGAATTTGATTTAGAGTTTTTCTCGAAGTAGACTCCTAAATTAGGTAGAATTCGATTACTATTTGTGAACTAGCCAACCTAATCGGGAGGCCTCTCGTTCACTTTGGGGTGTGAGTTCTTGAGTGGATTGTGGATGATGTCTATCCGTCTCGATTTATCCTTCTCTATTATCATTCTCTATTATCCACTTTTATCCTTCTCTATTATCCACTCAAGATTGGGTTTTTGAAAAAGAGATGAAAGTTTATAAAAAACTAGGAGTCGCCACCTTATTTTTAGGGAACAAGGAAACCACAAAAAAAGAGTTTTATTTTCAATAAAACATTGACCCCATATTTTGGAAAAGCATGGTCTTTGAATCAAAGTTGGATTCGGGGGCTAGGTTACGAAGTGGGAAGGTTCCAAGGAGCTCCTTGTAGGCACCCACCTCGCCCTAATTAAAGTTCTCCTAATTGGATTTGGGCTTTATCAAAATCTTTTCAAAACAATCCTAACATATCTAATCAACCACAAAATATGAATAATATATAATAATAATATATAGTATGAAAGTGTACACAATCCTAAGGATCTTAGGAGACTAGAAGTCAACCTAAGATTGGACTTGCGCCATATTGACTGCCTACATACCTTATCAATTGTTTGACAAAGATCAAAGTCCACTTAGTTCGATTACCCTAGGACTCTCCTATTGTAATAAACCACATAATCGTAGAAATTCTATCTTATCTTGGACTCTAGCTTCGAGAGTTTGAGTTTGATCAAAACACTTGTTATGAGAGATGGAATTTCATTCCATTTTGAATTCTTTCAAAATCACTTTTTAGAATTATTCTCGAATTAGAATCCTAGGTAAAATAGAACTCTATTCTTATTGTAATTCTTACAACAAAGAAGAGTCTTAAGTGGGATCAAGTGATCCTAGGGTTTCTAGCTAATCCTAGGTTAGTCTAAACACCTAAAATACTAAAATATGCATGCTGGAATTTCTGGAAAATAAATAAAAAATGCAACCAAGTATGTGAATAATGCATGAAAATGTCCTAAATGCAATCTAGGTTAGCTATGGGAACCTAGGCATGTTTCTAAATTAGTTTGGACCTAAAAAATGAGTTTTAGTGCACTTTTATGTCACTTTAAACCCATGGACAGATTTGACAGTAATCAAAAAGTGTACTTAAAACCCTAAAACAATGAATAAAAATAGATAAAAAAAATGCACTAAATGCAACCTAGTATGCATACTAAACTATCATCAAAACATAGCATTATAATCATACTTTATTTAATCACAAGGGAAGGGACTCACCTTGGCATGCTCCCTCGAACACAATTGATATTTTTAAGCACACTTTAAGAGATGAAAATAAACTAACAAACCTAATATGAACAATGCAAACTCATCCTAACAATACTAGCATGTGATTATTTTGTATAAAATATCCTAACATGATTACTAACCTAAAAAAAAAGTTAAACATGCATGAACCTAATCCTAAACATTCAATCCTAATATGGTATGAATAAAGAATAATGGAAGAAGATAAATATGCATATATATTATGAAAATAATTCCTAAATAATAAACTAGCCTATCATGTATACTAAAGAAGTATGGAACCTAAACTATGCATGCTAACAATGAACTATATCCTATGCATGCATACTAACAATAAACTAAACCCTATGCATACTAAGGAAATAAAAACCTAACCTAGCATGATTAAAGAAGAAGAAGAAGAATAGAAAAGAAAAATACTAACCGCTTTCTCTACCTCCTTACTTTAAGCCTTCTCCTCAAGCTCCAAGCCTTCTCCTCAAGCTCTAAGGACTCCAAGGACCTCAAGGACTTTAAGACTTAAGCTAGAGTGCTATGGGGGAAGCTTGTGCAATTGCTCAAGCCTCTACTCTCCAAGCTAGCTCTCTAAAGCTTTTTTCTGTGTGT
>JAESVK010036612.1:0-13228 GCA_017140935.1 Hamamelis virginiana | reverse complement strand
ACACTTTTAGAATAAATGTGTATGAGAAATATGAGTCTTCATATCTCAACAAACTTGAGATACATATTTCTCTTATCATTTATTCATGGACATTATCGTATATACAATTGAATATACAGACGATAAGTAGTACCTTCTTATCCTAATATGAAATAGATATGCACTTTAGGATTGGTTTTAGGGCATACCTCTAACAATCTCCCACTTGCACTAAAGCCAATCACCATAGTATCTTATACTAGTCTTCGAAAGACAAGGCTTTATAACTCCCATAGACGTTATGGCAATGGAGATCCTATGCAAACAAACTTTGAATCTTTATTATTTTCAATAATAGTAATTAAACTATAATTCTGCTGCCAACTCTGATGTCTAGTAAATGAGACCTATGTTCTTGGTAGAGAACAATATGTACTAGGCATTCTTTTAGGCAACTTGTAAATGGCATCCTTTTAGATTTCTTTATTCATGCAAGTATCACATTCTTAACTAACTTTAAGAATATACTTACTTTTATTCAGGATCATTATTCTGAATAATTCCAATATCTGCCAACAACCTTTTGTAGCATTAATGATATTAAGTACATAATCTTTTATGAGATTCCATATTTCTCAACTATTAAACTCATATATAGTCCCTCATAAAATCAACATTTTTGAGAGATTAAAATTCCTATAACTTTTATGGAATTCATGATACTACACTTAGTATTTAAAGTATGTACTTAAATAAAGAAAGCTGAGAATGAATGATGACTTTATTGCTCCCACTAGTCCTTTTTGAAACAAGGTATTTATTTATCAAACTCTTTAATAATATAAAATCCCTTATAATGTTTCATAAAGGAATGGTTCTCAACCATTATGGAAACATTGCTTTCTAATAACTCTTTATTAAAGAAAGCATAGCTTTCAAGGTTATTTGAAATATCTCATATTTAAAATAAATCTTTAAACTACAACGTTTAACATATTTAAGGTCCTCTTTATATAAATGATTCAACTAAAATATTCTCAATATTTTCTTTTTAGCTTTACTTTAATTGAATAATTTGAACTCTTCAAATATTCATAATTTTGAATCCTTTGAACACTTTCAAATATTCAAAATAGATATGAAGTATTTCAAACTAAATGTAAGGTTTATACATCTCATGTATTATCCTTTTAATCTCCTTATAAATAAGATGATTGAATTATATTAATTAATGAATTCAAACAAAGTGTCAAGATTCATTTATTAATATAACCCTATAAGGTTGAATCATATATATATTTAACAGCATTCATGAAGAATTTAGAACTTTAAAATTAATTGCCAGAAATTATCCAAATAATCAATATTATAAATAAACTGTTTTAAATATTCAAAACTAAATAAAAAACTTCTAAAGAAGTATTTGTTACAAACTGGCAATAATTAAAAGTTCATCAAATTCTAAATAAACTAGTCAAGAATTGAGCTATAGTGTTGAAGGCAGCAACTCTTGATCCTTTCCAAACACTGAAAGCTGAATATCTACTCGACCTCCTACATACAATTGCATTGTACAAGAAAAAACATAGTTATGTATCTCATACCATAAAGCAAAATAATACTAATTCTCAATTAGTAAATCAAATACAAGACGTACCATCAGAAGAACCATTCTTCAACGAAGCCAGGTACTCCTTGCAATTTCTTTTCCAGTAACGAATTCTGCCACAGTGGAAACCTTTTCCTTTATACTTTTTCTTCTTGCCTCATTTTGGCTTATCATTGGATCTCTTCTTCTTTCCCTTGCCTTTAGGCTTGGTACTAGAAGTTGAAACTCCATCAATAGTCAATACGTTCCCTTTTGATTCCTCTTTCAAGGTATCCTCCACAATTACTAACTTGTTCATCAAATCAGTCAAAGACAAGTTTGAATTCACATCAGACATGTGAATATCAATGATGAACGGTTTGTAACTAGCAGGTAGGGAATGAAGCAGTATGTCAATATCTATCTCAGATGTTATAATAACACCTAGATTGTTCAAGGAGTTGATATTTTGGATCATTTTGAGGCAACGCTCATGAACGGAGGATCCTTCCATCATCTTACAGGAATAAAGTTCACCTATGGCATTGTACTTTACAATTCCACTTTGTGAGCTATACAAATCCTTAAGATATGATAGGATTGATCGTGTACGTCCAAAGTGCACATCATCCTTTATCTCCTCCTCAATAGCCCTATCCGACAAGGTATTGGGGCATGAAGTAGTAATGACATTTTTGATTGCATCTGCGGCGGTTAAGATAATCTTTAAATTATTTAACCATTCTAAGGAAATCAGAACCAGTGAAACGGTTGTCATCAAGGATTCTAGATAAGGGGTTTAGTGGAGCCATCTACAACAGAAAATAATAACAGTAAATTTCATATTATTCAAAACATAAATACCTATTGGTTTCTAAGTCTTATGGTACCTCCCACTATTTTATTCGAATCTCATACTCCCTTAGATGAGACTCGAGAATTTCATCATCTGAATTTCCATAGTAGGGATTGGGGTCCCATTAAAAATTAGTAATCCTACATAATAGGTTCTTGGATACTAACCCTTAATGAGTGGATAACTCTTATCCTAATGCTTCTCAAAGCAAATTCCAATCATCCTTTAGCCTCTAAATTGTAGTATCCTCACATAATAGGTTCTTGGATAGTACTCTTTAGTTAAGTCACACCCATCATTCGCATAAGTATGGTCAATTGAATGTTGTACCCCTCACATAGCAGGTTCTTGGGATACACCATTATCGCACCTTATGATATCCAATATTAAAACAAGACAGTATGAACCCTCAGGATGAACATGTTCCCGCATATCTGCAGCCAAACACATCCACCATAAGAATCCACCTATCATGTAATGATGGGAGGCTAGGATAAAGCCCAAGGCCTCTTCCTTACAACTTAATTTTGAATTAAAAGGGGTTTTGTAAAAAGGGTCTCATTTTTAACATTAACATACATCACATGCATCACATATATATATCAAAGATATATAAAGTTTAGACCAAACTCTATTATTAGTTCTCGATTATCCTCCCACTGTCCTACTAGAGGCTATGGTGGATTCATCTTGAACATATAATAAATTAGGTCAAGGCCCCCTACCAAGCATACATCTCATATATTAATGGGCCTTGGATTAATTATGGACTTTAGGGTGGGTTCATGCTTTGAGCCAATAAGATGAACCCTAGGTCTGTAATGAGGGTTAGGTGATCGTAATTAAAACTATGTAACTATTACATCAAGACTAAAAGATTTTCGAAAAGTCTTGAAGTCCTCGCCAAGTCCTTTTCAAGTACTTGCCTTTTCCTCTCGTACAAAACTCCACCATGCACCTCAAGTCCACCATGCTCCAACAAGTATCCAATATTACATTTAAAATAAAAGAAAGAAGGGGATTAAGGAGATAGGGGATACATAGGGATTGAGGGGGAAAGAGGCATGCAAGCCCCAAATTAATTACATCACTTAAATTTAAACAACTTTAAATACAACCCTTAAAATAAGCCAAACACATCTAATGCGGCCAATCACATCTCATTTAATTGGTCTTAAGTCCATAATTATCCATTCATATTTATACAAACTCATTGCATAAATAAAAACAACAATAATAAAAGAAATCAATGATGGCAATGGCATTTAATTAATTAAAGTCAATATTATTATTATTATTATCTCATAACAATAATAACAATCTTTTAAATCTCATTTAAAACAAAACCATCATATCTCATATGAATGAAAAAGTGTCTTTTCTTAGGTAAAACTCCCAATTAACTCTATTAGGGTTTTAAATAAACAGAATTTAATTTTAGAAATTAATCTCATAATTCCTATCATGCATTTAACACTTTAATATGCATTATAGATTAATCAACATTAACCTCTATGGAAGGAATTAAATAATAACTCAAAACAAAATTTCTTGAAAAGACACAAACCCAGTTTTTCACAAAACTATGAATTCAGTTACTGTTTTGGGACTAAACTTTCATATATTAAAACAAACTTTTAAAATGTGAGAATACTCTATTTCACAAGGATTTTCAGTCCTCTTTCAAATGGCATAGGTCTCGTTTAGTGATTCCAACGTTTGGTATCACTTTAAGGCACTTTGCCACACTAACTCCAAACCATGGCAGAATCTGGAATTTGTGCACAAATGCATTTATTGGGTATAACCTAAAGTGAAATAAGTCATGGAAACACTTCAATTCACTAGGTTTTTCAGTCCTCTAAACAATGGCAGGGGTCTCAAGACTTGATTCCAACGTTTGGTATCAATTAGAGACATTTTGTGACAGAGAGTCAGATTTTCCAGAATTGACTCTTATTCACAAAAAATCTAGTGTGGCTATTCTAGGTCATTAAAAATCATGGGAACACTTCCTAGACTTTGTTAAGACCTTATATTAATGAAGTCAATAGGTGGCAAGCTTCAAAAATCCCAGAAACTATTTTCCATGGATTTTACAAAAGCTTCATGATTGCTGCCCAGAAAAACAGCAACCCAGTTTTAATTTCAAAACGATTTCAAAATTAATCCTTTCAATATACAAGCATGCTAAAACGTTTTTAACATATTTATATATCATCTAGAAACATCCCTAAATGTTTTTAAGCAATTAAAAACAATAACTCATCACATGAATTTCACAATCTCTCAAGAACACTAAAATTGTTTTATAAAAAACACTTTTCATCAAATCTTTATGTTCTTCAATTTTGAATTTTCAAAAACAATAAAATTTATTTTGAAAACTTTATAAAACATATGAAGAACATAAGATCATGAAAACATAAAATAATAAAGGCATACTAGGGTTCCAAACCCATGTGGCCGAAAATCATAGTGGGAGAGAGAGAGTGTGCTAGGGTTAAGGTTAGGGTTAGGGTTAGGGAATCTTACCATAATCTAACCCTTTTAGGGTTTCCATAAACACCAAATATGCTGCAATATAATCTATATTGTAATCATTAAAAATAAGAAAGAATCAAATCAAAGATAGGAAACTTTCCTAAATCAAATAATTCACAAAATAGAAACTAGGAATTTCTTAGTTTGACATTTAGGGATTCCTAAAACAAATTAGGAAATTTTCCTATTTTAGTTTAGGGTTTCTAAAACCTAAAACCAGCCACCATTGATGATGAATACAAGGATTCAAAGAACCCTAAAACACCATTGTTGAACTCTTTAACAGGCTTCATCAATATACATGTTTAAATGAATTTAAACTAAGTTATTTGCATTAATCAAGAATCAATTTTAAACTATTTAAAATTAATCAAGATATATGTAAATACATTCTAGGGTTTGAAAAACCCTAGTAGCCGAAATCCATGAGGGTGTAAAACCCCATGGCCGAAATCCCTATTAGGGTAATCTAAAACCCTAATCACCATTGAAACTAGTTTTTCTAGAAAACCAAGCCTTTTGTTCATGTTTTCCAAAAACAAGAACTTCATCCATATTCACCTAGGGTTTCCAAAACCCAAGATTTAATCATGTTTAATGATTATAGGGTTACCATAACCCAAATCATAAACAAGATCATTAAAGAACCATGTTAGGGTTCATAAACCCTAAGTGGCCGAAGATAGAGAGATAGAGGAGAGAGAGGCCGTGCACCTTGTAGAGGATTTGATCATGCTCCAAGCTTTAATCCACCATGGAGAATAAACCCCAACAATCAAAACTCAAAACCATCAAACCCTATGTGGTCCGAAATTGAGAGAGAGAGAGAGAACCCAAAAACCTTTTTAGGGTTTTCATCAAAATCTTAAATCTCAAAAAACCTAAGGGGTAAAACCCCTAGTGGCTGATCGGTCCAAACAAGGGAGGTTATTTCCTTGTTCGTGATCAAGATTTAAATTTATAAAATACTCGTGCTTAAAACCTCAATTCGTTAGAAAAGTAATTAGTGCACGGGTGTCGAACACAGGGACTAATGGCTGAGTTATGAGAAGTTGTTCTGAATCTAATTTTAGTTACCAAACGATTTCTTGATTTTGAAGAGTTGGTTGTTTGTTTAAACTAAAGAGCATGAAAATATGATTAAATCAAATTAAAGGAAAACCCCGGGTTTCGAATCCACTTTAGTTAGGGAATTATTATGCATATGATTAACGCAAAGGCTTCGCAATCGTTTATGATCGGTGATGATCTAAACTACAAGAATAAATCATCGAAAATATATTACGCTTGTGTTCATATAGTAAACTCATCCAAATAAGGCATAACCTGTCAAGCGAAGCAAGCACAGGTTATCCTAGTTAGGTATGAACCAACTAATGAATACTAACGTATTCAATCTATACTATTGCACAACCAATATGAATAAAATCACAGAAAACATTCATATTAAAAGATAAAAGATTCATTAAAGAGCGGATTGCATAGAATGGCAATCTCTCAAAGTTGTACAATTATCATAACCTATTACAAAACCTTGAACCTTAATCAAAACATAATCAAACCACTAACCAAGCTTCATCTGCACCCAAGGAGAAGAGTTTAGCTGCCCATGATCGGGGCTGAATCACCGGAGGTCTTCGTTCCTTCCATGTGCAGCCAATATCTCAGTTGAATGGTATGAGAGAGATGGTAGAGTTATGAGAGAGAGAGAGGTGAAGTGCTAGAGAGGCTAGGTTAGGTCTGGGATGATTCGAATCCTCCTTCAGGCCTCCAAAAGTGTTTTTAAATAGTGTACTAGTCTTTCCCTCCGAGTTCTACCGAATTTTCCACATCCCCACTTACTAAAAAGGAGTTCTAATCACTTTAGGAAACTGCCCGGCTCAGACCTATCGATAGGCCTAGAGCCCTATCGATAGCCCTATCGATAGGCCTATCGATAGGCCTAAAGCCTTATCGATAGGTGATGTGTGCGGCTGCTAGAAAACTGCATAATCTTCAACCTGAGAGCTTCCCTATCGATAGGGAAGGTGGCCTATCGATAGGCTTGAGCATATTTTGCATTTAATTCTTGAATTAGCTGCTTTTTGCGCTCGGTGTTCATCCTGGCATGCTACATTTGCTCCAATTCATTCATGTGCTCGCTTTGGGTTGTTGAACTTGGTTTTTCTGACGGAAATTAACCTACACAAGACAAAAACATACATAAGACTAAAAACCAACCAAATCAAAGTACTTACAGTGTAAAACTCCCGATGTTAGCCTCGAATGCTTTAAAACGAAGCTTGATTGTGGAACAATCAGTGGCCGAACCTTATAGGGCAGCCCCATGCATCCGTGACCTAGCTAGGGTTTCTAATAAACCCTAGTTGCCAAATAAACACAAAACAATAAACATGGAGGCAAGCCTCCATTGCCGAATTCACATATGGTGATTAAACCATTAAAAACTTGATTTTAATTAATTAAATCCTTGCCAATCACCATTAATCTCATGTCCATGCTTGATTTGGCTCTGATACCACTGAAATGAATCGTTCGAAATACATGGAATCGCAGCAAAAGACAAAATAAAAATTTTAATAAAGATGATTCCATCATCGAATATCCTAACCATGATCGTACAAGCATAGGGACATATGATTTACAAAACAAGTATATATATTTATCAAACATAAATAATACTTACTTGATTAGCCTTTCGATTTGCGATTGTTGATCTCGAACTTCAAACGGATGAAGTCTCCAACGAAGTCCACACGAACACAAAACCGCTTGAATCCTTGAAGCTTCTCAACAATGGAAGAATCAAGCTTGAGAGAGGGAGAGAAACTTTTTCTCTAAAGTGATGATGGAGGCTTAGTGCTAGCATGTCACAAGCTCTAGTATTTATAGAAAACCCCTAGGGTTTCTATTTAATACTTATTTCCAAAAGTAACTTAATTCCTTTTATATATTACTAATTAATATATAACTTAATTCCTTATATATATTTACAAATAATATATAAGGTTATTATTGGAATTAGTTTTAAGAAATTCCCTTCTCTCTTTAATTCAAGATACTCTCTTATGTTCTTTGTTTGTGTGTGACCCATTGGGTTCACCCCAACCTAGCAGTGACTAGGGACATCTCCATGTCTCCTAAAATAGAAACTTTCTATTTAAAGGTTTAATTAAAACTATTCCAATTATGCCCTCATTGATAACACTTATCAATAGGCTTTCACTGGTCATGAGTGACGTCTAGCAATGTGTCATGACATGCCCTAGGTTTGGGTGAATAGCAGAACTATATGAACCTTTCTTGTTACTTAATCATTCATCCCCTAATGTCACAGTTAAGATATTTAGGGTATGGATATAAGTCAAAACCCTATCTTAACTTTCTTGTCATATATTCTTAAAATTATAATCTCAATAAGATGAATCCTATGAAACCCTTTCATATTTCATCTATCACTCTGGCCAGAGATTCACATTGAGAGTTATATTTGAGAACTGACCCTGACATTCTCTCTCATAATACTGAGAGTGATGATTCTTTATTGACCGCTCATATGCCTTCATGCAAGACCTATTAGAGCCAATGAGTGCCGACTACAACCTTAAGATCAAGGCTGTATAAAACACTATCAAACCCTAACAACTCAGGCATAAGACATTCATGGTGTCTCAAGTCTTAGGATTACCAAATGGACGTAACATAAGAATATTCCTTTAACTTAATAAACATAGGAATATTCTAGTAGATCATTTTCAGTGTACATATTCTCTAATATGCACCCACAGATTAACTTAAGTGTCACTACACTGATAGGAAAGACTACCTATCCCCCCATTAGAGTTAGTTTAAATATGTGCTACTCTTGTCGGTTTAATAAATGTCCTCTTTAATAAACCCATGAGCAGGGACACTTTTAGAATAAATGTGTATGAGAAATATGAGTCTTCATATCTCAACAAACTTGAGATACATATTTCTCTTATCATTTATTCATGGACATTATCGTATATACAATTGAATATACAGACGATAAGTAGTACCTTCTTATCCTAATATGAAATAGATATGCACTTTAGGATTGGTTTTAGGGCATACCTCTAACAATCTCCCACTTGCACTAAAGCCAATCACCATAGTATCTTATACTAGTCTTCGAAAGACAAGGCTTTATAACTCCCATAGACGTTATGGCAATGGAGATCCTATGCAAACAAACTTTGAATCTTTATTATTTTCAATAATAGTAATTAAACTATAATTCTGCTGCCAACTCTGATGTCTAGTAAATGAGACCTATGTTCTTGGTAGAGAACAATATGTACTAGGCATTCTTTTAGGCAACTTGTAAATGGCATCCTTTTAGATTTCTTTATTCATGCAAGTATCACATTCTTAACTAACTTTAAGAATATACTTACTTTTATTCAGGATCATTATTCTGAATAATTCCAATATCTGCCAACAACCTTTTGTAGCATTAATGATATTAAGTACATAATCTTTTATGAGATTCCATATTTCTCAACTATTAAACTCATATATAGTCCCTCATAAAATCAACATTTTTGAGAGATTAAAATTCCTATAACTTTTATGGAATTCATGATACTACACTTAGTATTTAAAGTATGTACTTAAATAAAGAAAGCTGAGAATGAATGATGACTTTATTGCTCCCACTAGTCCTTTTTGAAACAAGGTATTTATTTATCAAACTCTTTAATAATATAAAATCCCTTATAATGTTTCATAAAGGAATGGTTCTCAACCATTATGGAAACATTGCTTTCTAATAACTCTTTATTAAAGAAAGCATAGCTTTCAAGGTTATTTGAAATATCTCATATTTAAAATAAATCTTTAAACTACAACGTTTAACATATTTAAGGTCCTCTTTATATAAATGATTCAACTAAAATATTCTCAATATTTTCTTTTTAGCTTTACTTTAATTGAATAATTTGAACTCTTCAAATATTCATAATTTTGAATCCTTTGAACACTTTCAAATATTCAAAATAGATATGAAGTATTTCAAACTAAATGTAAGGTTTATACATCTCATGTATTATCCTTTTAATCTCCTTATAAATAAGATGATTGAATTATATTAATTAATGAATTCAAACAAAGTGTCAAGATTCATTTATTAATATAACCCTATAAGGTTGAATCATATATATATTTAACAGCATTCATGAAGAATTTAGAACTTTAAAATTAATTGCCAGAAATTATCCAAATAATCAATATTATAAATAAACTGTTTTAAATATTCAAAACTAAATAAAAAACTTCTAAAGAAGTATTTGTTACAAACTGGCAATAATTAAAAGTTCATCAAATTCTAAATAAACTAGTCAAGAATTGAGCTATAGTGTTGAAGGCAGCAACTCTTGATCCTTTCCAAACACTGAAAGCTGAATATCTACTCGACCTCCTACATACAATTGCATTGTACAAGAAAAAACATAGTTATGTATCTCATACCATAAAGCAAAATAATACTAATTCTCAATTAGTAAATCAAATACAAGACGTACCATCAGAAGAACCATTCTTCAACGAAGCCAGGTACTCCTTGCAATTTCTTTTCCAGTAACGAATTCTGCCACAGTGGAAACCTTTTCCTTTATACTTTTTCTTCTTGCCTCATTTTGGCTTATCATTGGATCTCTTCTTCTTTCCCTTGCCTTTAGGCTTGGTACTAGAAGTTGAAACTCCATCAATAGTCAATACGTTCCCTTTTGATTCCTCTTTCAAGGTATCCTCCACAATTACTAACTTGTTCATCAAATCAGTCAAAGACAAGTTTGAATTCACATCAGACATGTGAATATCAATGATGAACGGTTTGTAACTAGCAGGTAGGGAATGAAGCAGTATGTCAATATCTATCTCAGATGTTATAATAACACCTAGATTGTTCAAGGAGTTGATATTTTGGATCATTTTGAGGCAACGCTCATGAACGGAGGATCCTTCCATCATCTTACAGGAATAAAGTTCACCTATGGCATTGTACTTTACAATTCCACTTTGTGAGCTATACAAATCCTTAAGATATGATAGGATTGATCGTGTACGTCCAAAGTGCACATCATCCTTTATCTCCTCCTCAATAGCCCTATCCGACAAGGTATTGGGGCATGAAGTAGTAATGACATTTTTGATTGCATCTGCGGCGGTTAAGATAATCTTTAAATTATTTAACCATTCTAAGGAAATCAGAACCAGTGAAACGGTTGTCATCAAGGATTCTAGATAAGGGGTTTAGTGGAGCCATCTACAACAGAAAATAATAACAGTAAATTTCATATTATTCAAAACATAAATACCTATTGGTTTCTAAGTCTTATGGTACCTCCCACTATTTTATTCGAATCTCATACTCCCTTAGATGAGACTCGAGAATTTCATCATCTGAATTTCCATAGTAGGGATTGGGGTCCCATTAAAAATTAGTAATCCTACATAATAGGTTCTTGGATACTAACCCTTAATGAGTGGATAACTCTTATCCTAATGCTTCTCAAAGCAAATTCCAATCATCCTTTAGCCTCTAAATTGTAGTATCCTCACATAATAGGTTCTTGGATAGTACTCTTTAGTTAAGTCACACCCATCATTCGCATAAGTATGGTCAATTGAATGTTGTACCCCTCACATAGCAGGTTCTTGGGATACACCATTATCGCACCTTATGATATCCAATATTAAAACAAGACAGTATGAACCCTCAGGATGAACATGTTCCCGCATATCTGCAGCCAAACACATCCACCATAAGAATCCACCTATCATGTAATGATGGGAGGCTAGGATAAAGCCCAAGGCCTCTTCCTTACAACTTAATTTTGAATTAAAAGGGGTTTTGTAAAAAGGGTCTCATTTTTAACATTAACATACATCACATGCATCACATATATATATCAAAGATATATAAAGTTTAGACCAAACTCTATTATTAGTTCTCGATTATCCTCCCACTGTCCTACTAGAGGCTATGGTGGATTCATCTTGAACATATAATAAATTAGGTCAAGGCCCCCTACCAAGCATACATCTCATATATTAATGGGCCTTGGATTAATTATGGACTTTAGGGTGGGTTCATGCTTTGAGCCAATAAGATGAACCCTAGGTCTGTAATGAGGGTTAGGTGATCGTAATTAAAACTATGTAACTATTACATCAAGACTAAAAGATTTTCGAAAAGTCTTGAAGTCCTCGCCAAGTCCTTTTCAAGTACTTGCCTTTTCCTCTCGTACAAAACTCCACCATGCACCTCAAGTCCACCATGCTCCAACAAGTATCCAATATTACATTTAAAATAAAAGAAAGAAGGGGATTAAGGAGATAGGGGATACATAGGGATTGAGGGGGAAAGAGGCATGCAAGCCCCAAATTAATTACATCACTTAAATTTAAACAACTTTAAATACAACCCTTAAAATAAGCCAAACACATCTAATGCGGCCAATCACATCTCATTTAATTGGTCTTAAGTCCATAATTATCCATTCATATTTATACAAACTCATTGCATAAATAAAAACAACAATAATAAAAGAAATCAATGATGGCAATGGCATTTAATTAATTAAAGTCAATATTATTATTATTATTATCTCATAACAATAATAACAATCTTTTAAATCTCATTTAAAACAAAACCATCATATCTCATATGAATGAAAAAGTGTCTTTTCTTAGGTAAAACTCCCAATTAACTCTATTAGGGTTTTAAATAAACAGAATTTAATTTTAGAAATTAATCTCATAATTCCTATCATGCATTTAACACTTTAATATGCATTATAGATTAATCAACATTAACCTCTATGGAAGGAATTAAATAATAACTCAAAACAAAATTTCTTGAAAAGACACAAACCCAGTTTTTCACAAAACTATGAATTCAGTTACTGTTTTGGGACTAAACTTTCATATATTAAAACAAACTTTTAAAATGTGAGAATACTCTATTTCACAAGGATTTTCAGTCCTCTTTCAAATGGCATAGGTCTCGTTTAGTGATTCCAACGTTTGGTATCACTTTAAGGCACTTTGCCACACTAACTCCAAACCATGGCAGAATCTGGAATTTGTGCACAAATGCATTTATTGGGTATAACCTAAAGTGAAATAAGTCATGGAAACACTTCAATTCACTAGGTTTTTCAGTCCTCTAAACAATGGCAGGGGTCTCAAGACTTGATTCCAACGTTTGGTATCAATTAGAGACATTTTGTGAC